>CAUYRT010001014.1:0-17617 GCA_963574885.1 Lepilemur ruficaudatus
GTTTTTGAATGTAACAAGATAACTCAACTTGAGTGGTAATATATTTTGGGAAATCAGCTCACTACAAATTGTGACTGTAAACATTGTACTGTAAATGTTTTGTAGTTTTCCCCCAATAAAATTTTAGGAAGAAAAAAAAAAGTCAAAAACTATGTGATTGCTGTAGTAGTCAGAATATAGCACTCATAAGATGTCAATGCCCTAATCCCCAGAACCTGTGAATATATTATGTTATATGCAAAGGGGAATTAAAATTGCAAATTATTTAGTTTTTCAATCAGCTGACTGTGAAATATGGAGAACATTCTTGATTACCTGGGTAAGCCCAATGTAATCACAAGAGTCCTTAAAAGTAGAAGAGGTAGGCAGAGCACTTACTGTCATAGTGATGTGATTTGAGAAAGACTTGACCAGCCATCACTAGCTTTGAAGTTGGAGGAAGGAATCACATGCTGAGGAATGCAGGTGGATTTTAGAAATTGGCCAAAACAAGAAAATGTGTTGTCACTTAGAGCCTCCTAAGGCAGAACACAGCTCTGCCAACACCTTGATTTTAGCCTATTGAGATCCATTTCAGATTTCTGACCTCCAGAATTGTAAGATAATAAATCTGTATTGTTTTAAGCCACTAAATTTGTGGCAATTTATTACAGCAGCAATAAAAAACTAATACAACAGTAAATGGTTAGGAAGAATCCATTGCCTATCTCGCCAATAGGACTAGCCAGTATTTAAAAATTTGAAATGAGAGTGCAATAAGCAGAACTGTTTTTTTCTTGTCCTAAAAGTTGGTAAATGCCATACCCCAGATTATACTAAACTGGATATATATTAATCCCCAACTGCCCTAGGTTGCAAGCAAAATTAATAAATCCACAGTCGTTCAATCATTCCAGAAATATTTATTGGCCGGCTGCTATGTGCCCAGCATGGTGCATACTGTGCATACATGAGCGACTAGGGTAGACAAGGTCCCTGCTCTCAAGAAACACACATTCTAGATAGAAGAGACAGAAAATAAGCAAGCAAACAAATAATAAAAAGAGTTAATTCCAGATTGTGGTAATGGCTGAAATATCATAAATCAGGACTATGTGGTAAGAGTTATGGGGGTGCTACTTTTTACTGGGTGGTCAGGGAAGGCCTCCGTAAAATAGCGATAGCCTAGCTGAGATGCAGACGGATATTCCAGATAGGGAGTAAACGTAGAGCAAGAGGAAAGGCGCTCATGGAGGCCTCAGTGAATTCCAGGAGCAGTGAGAAGACGGGAGCAGTATTTTACTCGTGAGGGGAAAAATGGTCCACAATGACTTTTCAGACCTACATAAATTTTGAAGTCCACAGCTGAGTTTGAATTTTATTGTAATACAATGGAAAACAGTGGAGAATTTTTTTAACAGCTATGTGAAAGTATAATTCATATACCATAAAATTCACTCAATTTGAGGTATAGTTTGATGAGTAGGATGAATAAATCCAAAACAGGTTTTCTGAAGAACAACAAAATGCTACCACCAGCAACAGCCAAAATACAAATAAAGCATAAGCTATCCTAATTTAGTAAAGGGAGAAAACACACATATATGATACAAAATAAGAAGAAGATAGGAGCAATACCCATAGATTTGGAAGAAATTAAAATAGTTATGAGACCCCCATGGCTTGGTTCTATTAAAATACGTTTGAAAACCTACACGAATGGTATGTTTTAGTGCAAAATTACCAAAACTATCTCAGAAAAGGTAGAGAATCCAAACAAGACCAAGAGGTTAAGAACATTTACAAAGGTATAACTACCCTCGAAAGCAATCATGAGATGTGAAAGATTTCAGAGTTAAATGCTACCAGACTTCCTAAAAAATAACTCCAGTGTTATTCAAACTATTCTAGTGGACAGAGAAATACAGAAAGTTTCCAAAATTATTTCTTCAAAGTCATGACTTTGAAATCATGACTATAAAAACCTAGCAAAGAGAACACAAAAGAAAAATTATAACCCTACCATAATTACAAATATTGGATAAAAAATCTTAAAGCATGAACACAATAAAATTCAGTGGGATATTAAAAGAATAACATCAAAACCAAGTAGAGACTTTAAAAATATGAAAGGATGATAAAATATTAAGAAACATGTTAGTTTAGTTCTCTGTATTAAAGTATAAAATGCAGAAAATCATACAATTCTCTGCATAAACATTTGAAAGAGTTTATAAATGTAATATATATTTTGCTTTTAAAATGAGAATATAAATGGAGGAATAATTTTTTATATTATTTGTAGTTACAACTAATCTGTATTGGTACATAGCTATTTGGATATATAAATATTAAATTATAGATATACATCAAGCCAATCGCCAGAACCATACTAAATGTAAAATACAAGAATCATATCCATTTAAGTTGGGAAAAACTTGAGAATGACACCATCACCTCCATCGTGGTTCAGAAAGTACCAGCTATACCAACTAGCAAGAAAACTAAGATGAACAAATAGAGAAACTAACATTATTTGCAAATTAAATAATTATCTAATTATAAAATTTAAGAAGTTAAATAGAAATATTAGAAACAACTAATTAATTCATTGCCATAAAGTGGCTAGTTATAAAATTAATATAAAAATTAATGTTAATTATATACGATGACCACCCAGTAAAATGGGGGAAAATCTCATTTACAAAAGCAATCCAAGCTAACAGAATTTGTCAAAACTAAACTTATGAAACAGGAAGAACTTCTTCATAAGAGGACTTTAAAATTCTACTGAAGAATGTGGTACAGTCCTCAAATACATGGAAATCAATGCATTGTTATTAACAGGAAACAGTATTGTATAAAAATAAATTCTGTTCAAATCATTCTGATATTCAATGAAACACAGTTTCAATTACTAGCAGTTGTCTGGGTGCGGGGGTGGGGTGTTCTTTAGTTCAGTAAACTGAAACATAGATTTATCTACAGGAATGTTAGTACAGCCAAGAAAATGCTAAAAATAAAGCATAGTGAGAAGAGGGATGTTTTAATAATAAAATATATTATGAGCCTCCAATAACTGAAATAGTTTCATGCTGGAGGAAAAGATCAATAAAACAGAATGGAGGCTCCAAAAATAGTCCAAAATGCAAGCAGAAACTTAGCATGTGATAGAAGAAGCATTTGAAACCAGTGAGGAAAAGAAGTATTATTCAAAAACTGTTATTAATATTTAGTCTATTGGCTAGACATCCTGCAAAAATAAAATATCAGTGTCACCTCACTGCTCATACTAGCAATATTAAAGGGAGATCAAAATTTAAACACATGATTGAAATTTATAAATACCAACATAAAAACAAGTTTACTTATTTATACCTTGGAGAGTACATTGTCTAAGAACACAATGTTATAAATGATAAAGAAAAAACTCCAATGAAACTATCTATACAAAAGTCTAAACTTCTGTTTAATTTTGCACTAAACATACTGATCATGATAACTCCCTAAAAAGTTTTTGTTTAAAGTATTTTTTATAATTTCCCTATAGATTTCTTACATTTGTCATATTTATTCTTAAGAGTATCTAATCTCATACTATTATAACTGTTAGCTACTCTTTAATTGGTTTTTTAAAGTACTTTGTTACTGGTATATAGAAATTCAACTGATTTTTTATTTAATTTTACATCTAATCCTCTTGGGGAAAATATTCTGTAACTTCTAATGATTTGTTTGTAGAATTTTTTGGATCACAATAACAATCATATCATCTGTAAACAATAAGACAATTAATTGTTCCTAGGTACACACAGGGGATTGGTTCCAGGACCCCCTGTGTATACCAAAATCCTCACATACTCAAGTCCCACAGTTGGCCCTGCAGAACCCGCATATAGGAAAAGTTGGCTTTCGGTATATTCAGGTTTTTCTTCCCACAAATACTGTATTTTTGATGGATGCTTGGTTGAAAAAAATCCATGTGTAAGAGGACCTACACAGTTCAAACCTGAATTGTTCAAGGGCCACCTGTATTTTATTTTGCTCGAATTTCATTCCTTATTCCTCTAATTCCTTTTTCTTGTCTCATGACACTGTTGCAGATTGCCATAAGAAGTAATGATGGGGGCATTCTGTCTCATTCCTGATTTTAAGGCTATGCGTTTCACATTTCTTCACTTAGGGTGACATTTGCTCATATTATTATAGATGGTGTTTATCTATGGATACTATCTATATAGTCTTTTTTCTGCCTTATGATGAGAGTTGTACTAGCCTCCCTGAATGAGCTGGAAATGTTTCTTCATTTTCTATTATGAAAATTTGGAGGAAAAATAACACATGTTGATGTATCCATTTTTATTTCTGGAATCACACAGCAAATATTACAGTGGTTACCTTGAGGAAGAGGGCTAAAGATTTAGAAGACAGAGAGCGATGATGAGGGAGAGGAAGACCTCTATTTTCACAGTAATTTCCTCGGGCTGTTTAGTTTATTCATCATGCTCATATATTACATTATTTCTTATGGAAAAAATGTTGAAGAATGAAGTCTGCTATTCACCACAAATATAAAGTAAACTCATTCCATCGACCCCTTTATAACAACATTAGGGTAGCTTTTAGGGTACGCGTACTGAGCTCAAGCGAAATCCCCAGTGCTGACTTGCAGTTCAGATTTTTACTATACACTCCTGTGCTTCTCTCTCTATGGGGGTGTTTGATGGTTTGCTGTCCAGCATCCAGCCATCTAGGGAATCCATGCTCCACTCTCAGCACTCATGGGCAGGCGGGGCCCTCTCCCGCTCTAAGGATGGCTCGCATCGCCCAATCCTGCCTAGGCCAAGGGCAGCACACTCTTGCATATGCTCAGTTATACGGGAGATGTGCAGAAAGTAACAGCCGGGGCTCTGGTGACATTACTAAAGTCTCTGAATCAAACTGTTTCTGAAGCTTCAGACATACCCAGTGACTATTCCATTACCTGAACAAACAAGTCTATTTTCTGTGTAAGTCAGTGTGAATTGGGTTTTATTTTACTTGCTATACAAAGTTTCTTAACTGGCAGCAGAGAAATTTGCCAAGCAATTTCCATCTCTGGAAGGAAGAAAGGTCCAAGCAGAGCAGTGCCTGCACTCTCAGTAAAAAGAGAAATGTATAAGACAGATTAACAGTCTGTGTTCCAGAAAATGTTGATTTTTTTCAAATTAATTGTATTGCTTTAATAACCGGATCTAGATTGCAACTTCCTGAGAAAATGGTCTCCTGAGCAGAGGTAGGAGGGCCAGGCAGAAAGTTCATGACCCCTGCTGTAATCGTGACATCTCCATTGGTGACACTGGAGATTTGTTTAGTGTTTTTGCAACTCGGTTTCCTCAACTCCGTGATGGGCATAATAATATTTCCTAGTAGGCTTTTTGTAAGAGTCGCAAGCAATAAAAAGTGTTTGACATAGGATAGGTGTTCAGCAAATCACAGCACATTGTGGTATTATACTTATTAGCAAAGTATTACATATTTTATCTCAAAAGTCATGTGAACTGCTATGGCCCCAAGGCTTTACAAAGTTGAGATATTGTGTTAATATGTTACAAGCTGGACCCAACTATTTTTTTTCAATTTGACATTTTTTCTTTTCAATATTCCCTTCCTGTCCCAGAAGGAATAGAGACCCAAAGATTGTTCCCCATGTGCGCTTACCAGTCCTTGAGGTCGCCGGCCATGCCCTCCCACACCCACTGCGGTGACCGGGGCTTTCAGCCTCAGTGCTCATCCACTCTGGTCCCTGCTTGCAAAACTGCCACCAGGTGACTTTGAGCTACCTCTGTGACCTTCTTAAAGGTGGTGCTGGCAACAGGGCTGTTTTTCCCTCTGGGTCAATACTGTCATCCCATTGCTCACTTGGTTCATCTGTTAGAGCTCACTGCTATGGGGGATGCTGAGATTATTGACCTTGCCAGCCCTCACGCCTATTTCCAGCTGCTCTGCCTCGGTGCCACAGCCAGATGCTCTGTTTGTTTCCTCTTCCCACCTGTCGCTGATTAATTCCACTCCCTAACACTGGATGAAAACTACAGTGCCCTTTCCCCAAACTCCAACTTTTAATTCGTGAAATACCAATATGTAATTTCAACAAAAGGCTTACCCTTAGTCTCAGTCACTAAAACAGCTCTAGGAAATATTTCTCTATTTGTGTATTTCCATTATGTATTACAGCTTTCTCCTCTAATATAGTATGTGGCTATAAAGTAGTGGGTGTAAATGTGGTCCAATTTATTTTTCATGCAATAAATATGAACTTAATGTTTTATTATAAATTGCTGCTAGTGTAAAAATTTACTTCTTATAATAGCACACTTTATTATTTTTGAAGTTGCCAAGGTGATCTTTTTATTTTATATAGTTGATAACTTTATTTTACAATTGACAGAAACAATTTCAAACCAGGATATGCCTTCTCCAAAAAGCAAATAAATAGTATTTTCATGTGAATAAGGAGAAAGAATAGGCCTCAAATAAAAGTGGAATAATATAGAGGATCATGTTTCAATTTTATAATCTTCCTGTCTATGATACAACATTTGACTTGTAACCTTCCTTTTATGTTCGCCATCTGCATACTGCCACAGTACAGGAACTGCGAGATGAGTCCAGGTCATTTGGATCTATAATATTAAGTAAGAGCATAATATCTAAATAGAAGGAGCCTGGTCTGGAGCAGTGGACTAGAAGTCATATAATTTCTATCTCCCAGTCACCATTCATTTGTTATGTCCTTGAACAAACCATTTAACCTTTCTATGCCTCAGACTTTTCAATGAAATAGGATAGTACCCACTCTTATCACAGACATTTGCAGAAAAAAATGAAAATTAAAACTGCATGGCATTTGACATAAAAGGGTTTTAGAAAAAAAATAATTCCTGGGCAGTGATTTGCAAACAAGCCAGGTCTACCTCTGTCATCGCCTTTATATGTGCTGATTGCTTGTTAACCTCAAGGGAGGGAGACAGATGCATAACTCTAGCTAGGAGCCCAGACTAATATTATAATAACAATATCTATCAAGCACTTACTACGTGTCAGGACTGCTCTAAGTGCTTTACATATATTACCTTTATTAACCCTCACACAGTACAAGGCAGGCACTCTTGTTAGCCTGTTTAGCAGTTGGGGAAAAGAAGACACTGGGAGGTTGAATAGATTGTCAAAGGTTATAGGGACCCATGTCTAACTCTGGCAGCCTCATCCAGAATCTGGGCATTTAATAACCCCATGGGGAGGCATAGACTCCCCACTCTTCTCTATCACCTGTGAGGATCAGAATAGGCTTGTGCTCACCTGGGGCTAATATCCAGATGGGCTCTGTTAGCCTCAAAATCTGAGAGCTATCTTGGGAAAACTCAGCCTAGCCTAAGGGAAGAGATGAATAAGGAGCACATATTTGGATCAAAATTGTTAATGTTGGAAGAGATGGATGATTTTCTTAACAGCCCAATGCCCGCAACTTGGACTGTTCTCTGCACAGGCCAGCAACTGAATTAGTCAATGGATAATTATTGAGTGCCTACTACGTTCCATGTTTTGTCATCGTCACTGAAGATTCATCAGTGACCAAGAAAAACAGTGTCTTATCTTCGAAACAGCTCCTTCTTAATGGGGCAGCAGGAGGTGGCAGGGATAGGGGGAGGGTGGGAGGGAGGAGTGAATACACAAACAATAAGCAATCAATAACTGGCATCATTTCAGATACTAAAAATGGTTATGACAAAGTCAGAGGAAAGGCTTATTCCTGAGTCCTAGGGAGAGGAGAAGAGAATAGAACTAAAGGAACCATTTCTTGAAAAGCCATCAATTGTCATTAGAATCAGAGTTTGTAATTTTCATAATAGTGGTATGAACGAGAGGGTATTTTTCCCACCTGAGTGCTATGAAAGGCAGCAGAAGCAGAGTAGTCTAAGCTACATGCCGGATTGACCTTCATATTTTTATCTATAGTCACTGTTCTTTATTCCAACAGAAAGCCAGGCAAAGAACAAGGCACTCACCAAAGAAATTAAATATAGTAATAAGCATAGTAAATAGAAATAAGCATAGTAAACATGGAAATAGAGGTTGATCTCACTGTAATTAAAGAAATGAATGTCAAATTGCAATGAGGTTTTTTTTCTTTAATTTAGTATGAATTTTTAAAACTATAATGGCTAGTATTGGGAAGAGACATGAAAAAAACATATTCTATTCAATAATGATTTATTGAGTGCTTATGTGTCCTAGGTATTTTGCTAGGCGCTAGGGATACATGAACTTATTCAACAACTATTTATGGAGCAACTACTATGTACGAGGTGGTTTGCTGAGGATTGAGTGTTCCTCGTGGACAGGGCAGATTGGTTTTTGTCTTCATGGAGCTTACACGCTAGCAGAGGAGACCCACATCTGAGGGACGGGGTGAGCACTGTGGAGGGGAGGGGAATGCTTGAAATGTAGTTGGGGAAGGGAATTAGGGGTCTCAAAAAGGGGAAGGAAATCCCCTAAAACTGTGGTATGTGAATAGCTGTACAACTTGGTCAATTTACTAATAATCATTGAATTGTACACTTAAAATGGAGTAAAGACATGATATGTAAAAAAATAAAAAATAAAGTTCATCTTCTAAAAAAAAATAAACACACAACAAAATATATATTTAAAACAGTGAAAACTGCTATAAAGGACATAAAGCTCCTACAGAAGTTAACATAAAAACTAGCCAGGGCAGAAGAAGTTCCCTTTAAACAATTAACATTTGATCTGAATTAGAAAAGATGAGTGGAAATTAGTAGGGCAAGGAGGAGGGGAAAGTCCTTTCTGAGCAAAATCCACAACACGAACAAAAGCGTGAGGTGAGAAGGAGCAAATATATGGAGAAAGTGACAGAGAAGTCAGCGTGGAGAGTGCAAGAGGCAAGGGTCAAACAGCACCAATGAGGTGAGATGAGAGGGGGACAGATCGCGTAGGGCAATCAGAAGCCACTGAAGGGATTTAAGTAGACGGTGGCATGGCCGAAAAGATGAGTGAAAAATGCAAATGAGACTCTGCCCTCGAAAAGCCAACATTCTAGAGTGGAAAACAGGTATTTTCACACGTAACTGGGAAAGTACAAGGCATAAAAATACTGTTAACCAATGGGCAACGTCTCCAAATTTAAAATGCATTTGCAATACCAACATTTCATATTCTATAGAAATCATTTCATATGTACAATAAAGTTAACATTAATTGAAAAGTTAGAGTCAGTCTAATGTTTGCCAAGAGTATCAAATTAATACGTGATATAGCCATATAATGAAGTACTATGCAGTTACTAAAAAAGAACCTTGATGCTTTAAAAATCACAACAGCAAAGTTTAAGGTTGTAGGCATCCATCCCAATTTTCTCAAGACAAACTTATATATATGTGTGTGTATGTGTGTATATATATGTGTGTGTATATGTATAAAAAACAGAGGGTTTTATATTTTCAACACTCTTATTTTGCTAGATTTTATAATTATTCATTAAAAATGTAATAGTATTGGTAAAGATAAATATATAGAAATGTATAGAAAATAACTTTTAAGTAGAGCATACATTTTTATAATAGAAGAACAGGAAAACATAAATAACAAGACAGATGGACATGAAGAAAAAAAGTCAGGCACTCGCTGGTTTTGGTCCACACACTCCTCCACAAAAAATGAATGACAACCAGTAGATAATACGAACAGTTCAAGTTCACAAAGATAGAGAACAAATTCTATTTCCAACTTTTTACATAATTTGCTATTATTTATTTTATTGGTGCTTGTTTATTACCAGTACAGTATAAGATATTTGCAGGTGGTATGTTTCTATTTGTGTTAGACCCTCTAGGTTTTAAAACAAAGACATCTCATTGTAAGCATTCAATAAATAATTGCTGAATCATAATATTGCAAGGATTTCTGATTCCTTAAACTCAGGAAATCAGCATAGCAAACTGAAAAATGCCTGAGCCCACTGTGAGACAGGCAATCCCACGTCCAAGAACCCAGATTTGCCCTCTAAAGAGAACATTCAAACTGACTGCTAACAAATACGGTTTTAGCTGCAACCCAATCTCATCTCTGCAATGGCTTTCCACCAGATATCACAGACTTCCTTTAAGGGTAGTGTCACAGCTGAAGAAGATCTCATCAAGGACTGCTAATGTCCATTAAAATCATTTTAAATGCTCTCAGCTGAAGCCAGTAAAGCTTCATTTAATTATGCAGGATTTCTGATTGCTCCTCATCAACCCTGTTCTCATTCAGCTCTTCACCCCTGTGTGTCTCGTCTATGGAGAGTTTCCATTAATCTGAACGGCAGCTTTTGTCAAGGAAGGCGTGAGTGGGCACGAGGAGGAGGAAGACGATCAGTCAAAACGTGCAAAAACTGAGACAGGGAGCAGATCTTTTCTCTGAAATTCCCATAACGTTGACTCATTCACCAACTTGCTTATCTGATAGCCATTTTACAAATTTTAAATCTCACTTCTTTTCCTAAGTCACCACCACTGTTAAGATATTTCAGATGAATGAGACTTATAAAACAGTTATATGTTTTCAGATTAAAAGACAACGTCCCGTTGATCACTGATTAAATGAAATTTAGAGACACATTGAAAAACAATTTAATAGTCCCCCTTGTATAGAATAGAATGAGCAATTATTTTATCAAGTTTTCATAGGAAATATGCCTTCTGTTTTAACATGAATGATAGTAACTTCATTGCAAAAATAGCATAACTTATTTTGGGGAATAACCTTGAATCATGTGATTTAAGAATTCTCTAACAATGTCAAATGACAGCTATTCAGTCAATACTCATCTACTCTGGCTTTAGTATTTCAGGTTCTATAAGGATTCCAAATTTCAACAATTTCAGCATGAGATTAATTCTGAAAACAGGAAAATATATACAGGCTATTCCTTTAAACATCCCTCCCTCAAAAAAAATTTTTTTTTCTCTAGACTAGGAAAAGACGCAATAAATCTTCACTTTCCTTTTGCTATTTTCTATGATATACTACATTTTCTCCTTCCTCCCAATAAAACAATTTAGGATGACTATGCAAAAGCCAATTTAAATAACATTTAAAGGAAACTACATTAATTCTGTTTTCAGTAGTTTGGAAGTCATTGACAATTGATATTTGACAACCTGAAAGCATTTTCAGATTTGGAGCAGGTGCGGGTTCCAATAGGCATATTCCACAGACAGAACAACAAAGCCCTCCTTGATGTGATTACACTTATTATTCTGTGATTGCTACTTCCTGATCAGGGATACATTCAGTCATAAAAAAAGTGCTGTAAAATTACCCATGGATTATGTATGAAATTGTTGGGGGTAGGGGAAGAGCACAAGAGAAGACTCTCAAGTATTTTCAGTTGATGCAGGTTGAATGACAGCTCCAGGTGGAATTTTGTACAACAGAGGACCATGATTAGTACATTGTGTTTGTTTAAAAGAAAATGGGAACGTGGAGTATAGCAGAGTATTTCTGAAGATGATGTTTGAAGGAAGGGTAAATTGGTATAATATATGAGGCCCTCATTATTTGAATATGCATCGTTTAAGGGACGAAATGCTAACAGACCCCCGCTAAGGGTTGTTTTTAGTATTGGATTTGTGTGTCTATGTGCATGAAGTTCAACTCTTTGAAACATATTGCTTTTGTCTACCTACTATGAATCCTATCTCCGCCCTGTAGAAAAGCAAATTCAGCTTCTGCTGTCAGTGCCAAATCAGGATTAAGGAGCAGACATGTCGGGGAGTGGTTGGGAACTTAAATATCTATCAATAGATCATTTGTAAGATGGGCAAAACAACCGTGTACTTTGAAGAAAGGCTGAGGTGTTTGACCAGGATCAGAATGCTGGATAACAGAATAAAAGTCATAAAATTTGAAAAGTGTGCACAGCCACCAGGAGACAGAGGACACAAAAGCTAAAGTCAGGATGATCCAAATCCACAATAATTCTCATGGACAAAGGCTATTCTCTATGGATTTCTTTTCTAAAGCTTCTGAAGCTGCACCAAGTGGTAACCTTCATTTTAATGAAAGAAGCAGCTGTCTGAGCCCAGCATTTACATCAGTAGTTCCCAAACTTGGCTGTCCATTAGAATAATATTGAGGTCCAAGCCTCATCTCTAGAATTTCACATGTAATTGGCTGAGGGCTAGAACCCAAGCATCAGATTTTCTAAAAAGCTGTTTGTGGCTAGAACTGAATGAGACTCACTTGTAATCTGGTACCACTAAATCCTCTGGAGTAAATCAAATACATATATACAAAGGTGTGTCCAGAAAGTATCCAGCCATGTAATATGAACATGTTGTATTAACAATGGCGGGATATTTTCCAGACATAACTTATCTCACACACACACACACATGCGCGCACACATGCACAATGTATTGGGAAATATAATGGGTAGTGATAGATGTGGAAACTAAGGTTCTCATGGTTGACTGGATTACAATAACACTGCAAGAATTAAAAAAAGAGACTATAACAAAAACTAGAGAGAAACACTATACATTAAATATTTTTTAGCTTTGATCCCCTTTCTGGAATTAATTCATAATAATGTCTTCATGTTATTCAGGCTCTCTGTGAATAAGAGTGTGTTTCAAATGCCTAAAGTGCATAGTATACATAGTATTAAATGCAAATTGTCTTCTAAATAGCTACATCAAATATGTTTCTCTGGCATCTAGACTACACTTTTAAAAATAAAGGTAAAAATGTGCTCTGACTGGGGAAGCTGTCCTTATATGAGGGCAGGAGGTATAAGGGAACTTTCTACTCAATTTTGCTACAAACCTGACCTACTCTAAAAAAAAAAATAATAAAGGTGGTGCAAAAAATGTCAAAAGTCACTTTATAAAACATGATGTACCATATGACTCCACTATAAACACACACACACACACACACACGGGTTAGATAATTATTATACTATGCCAAAATAGAATACAGAGGTGGCAGGATTAGGGGTAAATTTTACTTTATTCCTTTCCTAATTTTTGACCAAAAAAACTCTTTCATAAAGAGTTTTTAAAATAGGAAATTTATCCAATAAAGTACATTTCCCCAGAATGCTATAATTAATGCCCACACCTTTACTGACTGGTTACAGCTATGAAATGTGGAATGTATGTGTTCTTTCCCTCTTTTTCCTGGCCCTTCTTTCTTGCTCCCCACTTGTTCTTTTAGTGTGACTAGGAACCCAGATAGTAATTATTTAAACGTTTTTAGAACCACTTAATACTTTCTCATTTCCAGAACTCAAAAAATCAAAGCAACCTGTAGGATTATGGGGAAGGGATAATAAATGGCAAGTCACTTAAGTAAGAGACAGTTCATTTTCTTCCACTTCATTCACGTAGCTTTACCTGAAATAACAGTTTGCTTTTGCGTGAGTCCATTAGATGAATGTCATCAATTTACCAGATGATGTCACACAGCGATTTGGAGAATTGTGTTGTTAGCCGTAGGCCTGCAACCAACAGCAGGTCTGCATTATTCTCCTCCTCTTCAGCCAGTGGCATACTTATAACATCTTATTTTTGCAAATGGCTTCTCTCTTTCTCATTTATGAGCATAACACAAGCCAATATATATCACAGTTCTTTGAGGGCAACACATTAGGTATTTGTCCTTAGTGTTCCTCTAAGTCTTTGGCAAACACTGAGAAATCTCAGTGCAGGTAGTTCATCTAGTGCATTAAGTATTTTTTTTTATTTTGTTTCAATTTTTATTTTTATTTTGTACTAAAGAGCATCAAATTACCTGAATCAATGACTGTATTTTCCATGTAGAGTACTTTTTCTCTGATACTCAGTCTCAATCGTCTGCCATAATAAATTTGGATCAAAGTTACCAAAGAAACCGACAGCTTTGAAAGCCAATACCTATAATTATTCCTCACCTCTGCTCTTCTCCATTTCCAAAGTGTAGAAAACTTACTAATGTTAACAGTCCCTGTCCTTATATCCTCAAAGAATATCTTCTAGGCAAGATATACCTAATGCTTCTGAAAAGACAAGGGATCTTAAGATTTCTGTCATAGTCTCTACCCTACTGCTGACAAGAAAAGTCTGTACTTACCCTCTTGGTATTTAAATCTTTCTCCCTCCACACAGTTACTTTCCACCCAAATATCCCACTGTTCCACAGCTACACAATTAGGAATTCCTGCTCTTGAGTGGCCAGACTATCTACTCAGTCATCAACATGACATCCACATTTCATCATATGCCTTTAGTCATGGACATGTCTTCTCCCGAAAGTCCCTTGGCTCTCTGTGGCCAATGTTGAGTGAAGTCTTCTTATGGAGATGGCAATGAAGCCAAGCCTTGATCCCAACTCCTAAATTAATGCCTCACTTCACTTCCTAAAACACAACACATTGCCAAGGTCAAAGACAAAGATTAGGCTAAAGGAATTCTGGTAATTGGGTTTTCACATCTTGAGAAATATACAAAAGAGAGCAACATTAATATAAGGACTTTGGAAAAGATATAATAGAGAGTTCTAAATTATAAACCACTATTCTATCTCTGATATGTGTACCTAATTGACCTTAAAGACTAAATGCATGATTTTTCTTTTCAAGAAGAAAAAAATATAGGCCAAGAGACTTTATGTGTATATTTGGACAGATATTTAATAGGAATGTGCTATTATCCACAGGGAATAGTTAATGCAGAATTGGAGATGGAGGTGGAGGGAAGGTTAGGTCAGGTCCTCCTATCCAAACCATCACCATAGACTTCCCAACAGTCATTCCTGTATCCAGCCTTTCCCTGATGACACTTGTCCATAGTTCTGCTCCTATAACGTTAGTCCTGAAACACAATCCAAACCAATTCCCTCTTCTGTGCAAAAACTGGTAATGTTTGACCATTTCCTCCAAGATACAGTTCATGATCCTTAGGAAAATAAATTTCTTTGGATGTTGGTTTTCACCACATTCTTTTCATTTACTACCTTACACTCTACAATCCAGAGATAACATGTTTGACCATATTGTTGTTTTGTTTATTGTCATTGCTGGTTTGTTTTAATTTTCATTTTTATTCAGAGCCAGAAACCATTGGTCTTTAAATCATGTTCTACAGTTGTTTGAATGTTGCATCTTTGTGAACAGAGAAAAATAGAACACAAAAATTTTAACTGTATTTAAACTTTTTCCCTAAACTGTTGAGTTTATTTGATCTATACATAATTCATATACTACAAAATTCACCCTTTCCAAGTATGCAGTTCAGTGGTTTTCAGCATATTCACAATCATGCAATCATCACCACTACCTAATCCCAGAATATTTTTTTCACCCCTAAAATGAAATCACTTGTTGGCAGATGCCCCCACTAATCTATTTTCTGTCTCTATGGATTTGCCAATTCTAGATTTTAAATGAGTATAATCATATAATATATGGCCTTTTGTATCCAGCTTAGTTCTTTTAGCATCATGTTTTCAAGGTTCATCCATGTTAGAGCATGCATCAGTACTTCATTCTTTTTTTTTTTTTTTTTTGGCTAAATAACATTCCGTTATATGGATATACCACATAGTGTTACTCATTCATCAATTAATGGAACTTGGGTGTTTGCTCTTTTTGGCTATTATGAATAACGCAGCTGTGAACATTGTACAAGTTTTTATGTGAACGTATGTTTTCAATTCTCTTGAGTATATAAGTAGTAGCAAACTGCTGGGTCATATGTTAATTCTAGGTTGAATTTTTTAAGGAACTGCCTAACTATTTTTAAAAGTGGTTGCATTAGAATTAAATGATATCTCAGCCACAAAAAAACAATAGTGAACTAACATCTCTTATATTATCCTGGATAGAGCTAGAGCCCATTCTTCTAAGTAATGAAAAAATAAGCACCACATGTACTCACCATCAAATTGGTACTAATTGATCAACACTTGTGTGCACATACGGAAGTAGCATTCATCGGGTGTTGGGCAGATGGGAGGCGAGAGGAGGAGATGGATAGATACACACCTAATGGGTGCGGTGTGCACCGTCTGGGGGATGGACATGCTTGAAGCTCTGACTTGGGTGAGGCAAGGGCAATATATGTAACCTAAACATTTGTACCCCCCAAATATGCTGAAATTACAAAAATTTTAAAAATAGTTAACGAAAAACCACTCAAAGCTAACATGTGAATGACTTTTCATTCATTGGAATATTAGCAAAATATAAACAATTAGCAGTTGCATAAGTGACCTCTGAGGATAACGGACCAATCCTCTGAAAACTCAAATAGTCAAATTACACCTGAATATACCCTCTGAATCACTCAACAGAGAAGAAAGTTGTACTAATTTTGTGTCCCCCAAGAAAATAGTGACCCTTTGCCCATTTTAATTTTTTTCCCTAACTTACTAGTTTCATATTAACACTTATTTCTCATCATATGATTATGGAATTTTTAAATTTGTAAGTTCAAACACAAAAAAATGATTTGGCGATATCCTCTGTAACACCCAGCTTGATACAGCTGACTAAGAGCAGAAATCCTCCCTTCTCCCCATATATTTTGTCTATAAGTAAGGTCACCTCAATTAATACAGAAATGTTGAGGTAGAAGTCAGTTAAATGAAAACAAGTATACCTTGACAGTATACGAATGATTATATTATTCTAATATACATTCTTTTGTTTACCTGATACTGTCGTTTTTTCTAAATCACTGCATTGCTCACAGCTCATTAATCAGTATCAATGTATTATTAGTCAATAATAATAAAATCACATCTAAGCGTAATTTCAAGGATCATACTAACTCAGCACTCACAGTTTCTATCATTGCCATCACTGATACTAAGAAGAGTAGTCTTTGATGTTTTATGATTATAATCTACTTTAATTGAAATGATTCCTCACAACTAATTATGTGATAGTGCTTATTGTTGCTCAGTATGTCACTACACAGCTTTACATAAGCAAATAAAAACTACCCTGGCAAATAAGGAGAAGTTAGTTAAGGGGTACAATGTGCATTACTAGGGTGATGGACACCCTAAAAGCCCTGACATGACCACTATATAATCTACACATATAACAAAATTGCACATTTACCCCATAAATTTGTACAAATAAGAAAAAATCCTTTAGGTGTCACTTTTTTAATAAAATAAAAGATATAAATAAACTGATCATCTTACTTAGAATACTACAAACATTGGAACTAGATTATATTTCACCTAGACAAAAAAAAATTGATAAATTATATCAACCAATGCAAAGTTAACTAGCAAAATTTACTATTGTGAAATACTGATATTAAATGTTTAACCTGGTAATAGTATAATTTTTTTTTATTTTATTTTTTTTATTGGGGGAAAACTACAAAGCATTTACAGTACAATGTTTACAGTCACAATTTGTAGTGAGCTGATTTCACAAAATATATTACCACTTAAGTTGATTTATCTTGTTACATTCAAAAACCTACTCTGTCAAAGTAGTCCAGAGAGTACATACATAGTGCTCCAACTGTATCTACGTACAACCAACACTCCATTTTAAGTGTATAATTAAATGATTTTCAGTGAATTTACC
>CAUYRT010001015.1:0-101744 GCA_963574885.1 Lepilemur ruficaudatus
TTTTAAGTGTACAATTAAATGATTTTCAGTGAATTTACCGAGGTGTACAGTTAATCACATGAATCAGTTTTTGAGGAATTCCTTTCCCCTATTGAGACCCCTAATTCTGCTCCCCAACTACTTTTCAAGCATATCCCACCCTTCAGTGACCCCCCACATCACTCAGACTTGGGCCTACCCCCCACCCCCCAATTCCCCAGTGTTCGCTCCCACCCTTTGAGCACTATAGTGATAATCAGTCAATACCAATTTGATGGTGAGTACAAGTGGAACCCATTCTTCGGGTCTTGTGTCACCTCACTTCGAATAATGGGCTCAAGCTTAATCCAGGATAATACAAGAGGTGCTAACTCACTGTCATTTCTTAAATTGAGTAATATTCCATTGTGAACATATACCAGATTTTAACAATCCACTCATGCATTGACAGGCACTTGGATTGTTTCCATGACCTAGCAATAGTGAATTGTGCTGCCATAAACATTCTTATTTAAAATTTGAAATAATTGTCAAATAATTTCACTTTCACTTCAATCTAGCCAGAATATTCTTTTCATGAAGGCAACTTAAATGGAAGAAAAAAATTATTATAATTTTTGTTGGATAACTAGTCCTTTAGTTAAAATAGTTTGAAGTACTGTTACTCATGATACCATTAGTCTTGCCAAGGAAACCATAATATTTAAATGTCAGAGGCCACCTGGAGACAGGCTCCTCACCTCTTGGCCAGAATCTATCTCTGTTATACCTCTTTTCCTGTGCTTACCTCACTTATCCATTTAGTTTTTTTAGGTTTTTTCCCAACAAGGTATATTTAATTGAACTTGCTTTTTATATTACTGTTTAATCCATTACATTCAAATTCGTATCTTCCTTACCTGACATTACTGATAAATAATCATAATTAAAGTTTGAGGTTTTATTAAATTTTTCAGTAAGACATTTAGTCTTAGCCAGTAGTCTTTTATCTTACTGTTTCCAAAGTTCAGCACTGTGTGTGTGTGTGTGTCTATGTATGTATGTCTGTGTCCCTGTGAGTATTTCCCTAGTATAAATACAGTAAATCTGCAGACTAAATTAGTTTCAAAGTTTGGGAGACTTCTCTATGATATCATCATGAATCTCATTCCTCCTTCCATTCAAAAACATCTCCATATGTGTTTCTCTCTCTACACATGAGATATAAAGAAAAAAGTAATGAGAGTCATGGGGTAATAATAGGTGCCAGAACTTAATTACTGTCTTAGTCCACTCAGACCGCTGCAACAAAAATACCATAGACTGAATGGATTGTAAACAACAGAAATTTATTTCTCATAGTCCTGGAGGCTGGGAAGCCCAATATCAAAGTAACTTCATATTTGGTGTCTAGTGAGGGCCCACTTCCTGGTTCATAGACAGCTGTCTTTTCTTTGTGCCCGCTCATGGTAGAAGGGGCCAGGAAACTCTCTGGAGTCCCTTTTATAAGGGCAGCAATCCCATTCATGAAGGCTCCACCCTCATGACCTAAGTCCCCACACAAAGCCCCACCCTCCTAATGCCATCACATGGGAGGTTTGGATTTAGCATATGAATTTGGGGAGAACACAAACATTCAGTTTGTAATACTGAGTGACATTACACTAAAAGATCTTACGGTAAAATGAATTTTGAGAAAAATTTTGGCAAGAACAATGGTGGTGGGTAAATTCAATCCTACTGTATTGTGCTCCAACTTGTTAGTTAACTGTTCATTATCTAAGACTTTGTCCATGTTCTGTCTCCTCTTTATGTTTTTCCCAATCATTCTGCCAGAAGTTACTTTACTCTCCTTATGTGATAATAAGCACCTCTCTCTCCCTTTCTCTCTTTCAAAGAATCCCCTTTAACACTTTATTTTTTTCAAGGAAAATATTAATAATAGAAATTTAGACTTAGATTTAGAGGTCTTCTCCTCCTTCATTTAATAAAGTTAGGTGATTTGGCCACTACCAAATAGCAAAGGTGGTACTAGAAATCAGTTATCCTGGATTCCAGTTTAGTTTCAAGTTAGGACAATGGCTGTATAAAGAAATAGGACAACGTGAAGAAGAAAAATTTTGAAGAAAAATTTAACAAAACTGTGGACTAACTGAAGGGAGAAGCTATAGTCAAAGATGACTGGCTTCTCAGTTTTATTGGGAGAATAGTGATATTAAGAGGAA
This sequence comes from Lepilemur ruficaudatus, assembly GCA_963574885.1. NCBI lineage: Eukaryota > Metazoa > Chordata > Mammalia > Primates > Lepilemuridae > Lepilemur > Lepilemur ruficaudatus. The sequence goes on from CAUYRT010001015.1 coordinate 2,184, forward strand.
AGATTGTTATTTGTCAGTCATAGTGTGCTAAGGAAATAACCCAACTGGAATATTTTTATGTCTGAATGAAGCATTTAAAAAGAGGCATTCACAAATATATTTGTTGCAAAAAGTGAAATGCCATACGAGGATGTAAAGGTATGGTTCTCACATTTCAAATAGTGGCTTATGTGGATGCAACATATGACCTTGATATTTAAAGATAATCAGGATATTTGAGTTAGTGTTCATTATTAAAAGCTAATATGTTAGCGTCCATATGGTTCTAGGAATTTCTAAATGTCTCTGTATTGCTTGCTTCTCACCACCAATTTCTATCACTTATTCACTTTATTTGATTTGCCTGCCCCTTGAAGGACATGAGAAGTTCGGTTCTATTCATACTGGCAACAGGATTCCAGACTTCAAAGTCACAACTGCACAGCTCTTTGTTAAGTGCCAATTCTGTTTCCCACACTTTAGAAGGCACTAGGGGTAGCTTTGGCAACATTTATACAACCTCAGAGCAATAAGCAAATTTCCACTTGTCTCTCTTTTTCTTTTTCTTCTTTTTCCTACTTCTTTTCTTTTTTCTTTTTTCTTTTTTTGTCTAAGGAAAGGTATAATACCTAAAAGTAGGCTCACTGTGTTTGCTCATAAGACTTTTTCATTTATGTACATTTAATGTCTGAAATTGTTTTTTAGAAGATTGTTCTCTTCCTCTATCTTATCCATTTCCAATCTCCAGTCTTCAAATGCACATATGCTTCCTATTTACATAAAGTCCAAACTCCAAACATTGCAGTATTTTGGAGACACTTAGAAAGCTTCATATACTTTTTTTTTTTCATATATTTGGATGTGGTTTTTGTATATTAACTGCTGCTGACACTTCCATCGAATTTAGAAGCACTAACATCATCTTCAGTTATTATTATTGACTTGGAGGTTATGAAGAATGTCGTTGAATTTAAGAACTCTGACCTTGCTCTGAGGTCACTAATTAAATTTTATGACTTACCTTATGAAAAGCTGGAGTCAAAAAGGGACTGAATAACTTTTTCTCCCTTCAGGTTGTAATATAATTTATGAACAACCGTCAGGATTTGCTCAAAGTATTTCCACAATGTAAGATATTGCTTTGAAGGGTCTGGGTGGCATTACTGAATGAATTCTGACCTAGATTCCTAGGAGAATCAAGCCTCATGGCTCTCTGCTCCTTCTCAGACAAACAGTAATCTTATTCTCGAGCACAGAAAGCTGTCAGGATTTGTGACCTTTACTGTAAGCGATATAAGCTAAGCCAAAGTAGAGACAGAATTACCTCTTGCCTCGCAGAAAGTCACACTTGAGGTCACTTTCAGGACAATGCAAGGACAGCTGCCCTACTGCTTCTTTGCTCTGTTAGGCCTTTCTGTCTGGCTGATTTATCCAGCCTAGCATACACCCTGCTCCAGTAATTCAAAGAGAGCTCATCCTACACTGGAAGAGATCAAGATTGGTAACCACCGGCGACTGGTTTCTTTGAAGGAAAATTATGTCAGTCTGCAGACAGGTCAGGGACTGACAGAATCAAATGAAATTTGCTAAGGTTTCGCATTCAGCAGCCATCATCTGCTTAATAAGTACGGACCAAGAATGTTGATTGTCCTTTTTTTACATAGATGTGTTAAAATATATAAATTACTGCAGGTCATTTATATATATATATATATATATATATATACACATATACATATGGGGGGTGTGTGTGTGTATCCTAATGTAATGCAATTTGTCTTACTATCCCAGTTAGTTATATATGTTGTTTCTAAAAATAATTTATTTCAAGGTATTTTCTTTATTACTTAATCACTAATTTGCAGTCATTTTATAATGTTTGTAAAACTGTGTTTTTATTAATATTTCTCTTGTACTTTCCATATTATATCTCTAATGTTTTCTTTCTTTCTGTTCTTTCATCTACGTAAATGTTCTCGTGATATATTTGTAAGTTCCCTGGAGTTCAGGCAAATAAATTTTACTTGTTCATTTTATTTTGCTTTCCAACTTTCAGGTAAAAGCCAACTAGTTAAAAAAAAAAAAGACATTTTCAAATTCAATTTTTTTTCTTAAAAAAAAGACTTTTAATTTGTAATATTTTTTGTTAAGTGTTTTTAAGATGCTTAAAAATCAGCTTATTTCTTAAGGAAAATTTTATGAGACACGTAAGGGCTATAGAATATTCCTTATCTGTCATTTTTTAAACTAAGCTATATGATCTGGATTTAGGAATATAACATTTATATATTTAATTGTGATATATTATGAAGTATAGTTAACCCTCCTTCACATGATCAAAATAGCTCAGAATTTTGATAACCTTTATAGAATAGCCATGGAAGAAAATGCTAAGGTAAAAATTTTAGGTAGAAGAAATTGTATATTTGATCTACTAAGTGAAAATTGGGCTGCTGATTATTTTTATTATATATTGTGAACTTTTGTCTCATATACAGTATGCATGTGAATTATTAATATTATAATTTATAGAAATGACAGTGATGAGCACTTTCATTCAGTGTCCATGTGGCTAGCTAGGATGAAAGCTCTGTGCATTTATTAACGCTCTTAAAGGCTAAGTCTAGGCCAGGACACAATTTAAGTCACTTTCAGGCCATTTCTTGATGATTTTTGAGTTTCCAAGGCATTTATGGTGGGAGTTCAAAAGGAGGAACGATCTGAATTGGCATTAAGGCCATATCTATGACCATAGCTACTTGAGAAAGACTTAGAAAGACATTCTCATAAAGGTTTGTGAAGTGATTATTTCACATATTCTACAAATTCAATGAGGTGCACATATAAAAATTTTCAGAGACCTGTGTGACTCATTAAATACAATATATATGTCTTTTAATAGCAACTTATATCAATCCTTCTAAACAGCAACCATTTATTGTCACTTAGCTTATTCAGAATTAATCACTCAGTGACAGAAAGACAACAACGAAGAAGCAGATGTCAGAGTAGATAGGCAGCATCTTTGAACTGCTCGCTTTTTCTCCTTTTATTGCTATAAGTAGGAGAACCAATGGCAGAAACTAAGTCTTTTCAACAAAGATCTTTTTGTGGGAGGAGGGAACAAAAGATTAGGTAGTACTTTCTGACATTTCTAATTAAGGAGATTAAAAGAGGGAGGTAGTTCATTTTTCCTTAGGAATCATCTTACACCATGGTGACAGAAATGACTCTGATAATGATGAGAAAGTACAAATTTACATTTCTTAGGAGAATCATGGATGGCACAGGCCAAAATAATGTCATTTTTCTATTTATCACTTAGTGATAGCTTAAGCACTCCAAAGGTAATAATGTTAAAAATAATTAAGCAATTGTTGAAACATTGATATTTCTTAGTTGTTTTGGGTACAAACCAAATGGGCTGTTAAAATTCTATGATTTTTCACAAGTACTACATAATTACAGTAGAAAATTTCTTTTAAAAGGAAGGTAGGCTCCGGGGGAATTGTTTGGTTTTTCTTTTACAACAGTGGGATGTAGAATATGTAAATAATTAACAGGGAGAGAGAGTAATGAAATCTCTTCAGCAGAAAAGTGTTTTCTGGCTAATGGGTACATATATAGGCATATATAATCAGTGAGGGAGGATTTAGAAACATATGTATACTATGTTATCATCTCCACTTGCCCATGTGTTCCTTTCCATTCATGTTTTAGACAAAACTTATATACAGTGACTGGAAAGAAAATGGGATAAAATTATTTTTAATTATATTTATTTATTAAAAAATAAACATGTTTAAATTATATGTCAAAATAAGACTTAAAATATCTTCCTGTAACAGTCTATAAATAGTAATATGGTACATAGATAAATATCTATAGATTTATCTTTAAACTTTGATTTTCTATTAATCCCCTTTATCAGCTAAACTCCAATTCCATAATAATCAGGCTAGATGGAGGGATAATCTTATGGCCAGTGACCCTGACTCAGCATTATTTTGGAAATCATAACTGATCTCAAATGATACAATGGAGGTCTTGGACACTTACTAAACATAATTAAATGTGATGCTCTAACTCTGAGAAGTCCTTTAGGCTTTCTGAAACCATGGAATATTTTGCATCACTCGGATAGAAATCACTGCCTTAGTCAAAACCAACTCTGAGTGGCATTTTCAACATTTTAAACTCAACCAAGACTAAATAGCAAACAAGGACTTTGTCATGACTTTTGTTGTTTCTTTTTAATATGCTTATCAAAATTTAAGGAATTTCATATTTCAAGACTAAAGGGCCTTAAACTCTAAGGAACGACATTGCAGTTGTTTTTGAACGGTTCTTAATGTTTTTCCTAGCTATAAGGCTTATTGAGAAAATCAGCAAATGTATGAATAAGGAAAAAAACAATTATTCTTGATAACCTACAAATCATCATGTAAGTATATGAAGGCTTCACAAAGAAATGCATAACATATTCTGAATATATAATCTTATACAGATGTCTTTCTATTGATTCTTTGAATTGGTTTTATGTACCTTCAGTCTATTTGCTGAAAATATCCTAGGAATTACTCTTTTAGCCTTAGCACGTTGAATCAGATAAATCAGATTCTTAAGATAATACAGAAGTAATATAGTTCAAGTAGATGAAAGTAATCATACAGAGTTGAAATTATTATTCTGGGGTGTACAGAAGGGCTTCAGAGAATCCATAAACCCCTTGACACAGAAGCCAAAATTTTTGTGTCCTAGTATAATGTACCTTAATTATCAGTAAAGTCTTATGGGGCTTGGGGACACAGAAATGATTTAAAATCACACATAAAGCTATGCTTATATAATGTAAGATCCCTCCAAATAATATTTTACCCCTTAGGCCCACAGGAAGATTGGAGCAACTTTATAGTGTCAGCATCCTTCTGGCCCACAGCAGGCTGGGTAGGTATCAAGCAAATGTAGATTCTAGTCTAGGCTCAGAGATTCATTCACCTTTTGACCTTAGCACATCATTTAAGAGAGTTACTCTCTTTTTTTCATCCTTAAAATGAAGATGCTAATTATCTACCTAGAAAGATTAGAGGACATAATGAATGAGTAAACACACAATAAAATTATGAAGTGCTATATAAATGTAACGAATCACAATGACTTCATTGCTTGAAATTTTGGTATTAAAATGTACAGTAAACAGAAAATTGCACAAGGCAGCCTGCCACGTAAAGAGCAAACAGTAGTGAGCTGTTTCAGAAGACACTTTTTTTACATTCCATTCTCTCAAATTTTCAAATTCATCATACCTATGAGCTTTAAACTTTGCCGAATGCATTTTAACATTTAAAAAAACTTTTTGAAATCAGCCATAACATTCTTAGAGCTGTAAAAACATGATGTTCCAACTGCACTTTTTTTTTCGTAAGCTTTGTACCCTTTTCTTGGTTTTATTGCCAAAACAACCCATGGAAACAAAAGATGCAGAAAAGATATGAAAGGAAGTAACGACTGCTGAGCAGTTATCCTGTAGATGAATAATAGACAAGTAACATAAACAGATGCAGGCCTAACACGGATGCAAAATGAATGAGAGGAAACAAACAGCAAAAGCAGTTACAAAGTTCGGCAACAGGAGTGGGCATTCATCTATCTCCCTCAGAAGATGCTCTACTGCTGACAAAACAAAATCCTTTTTCACTGTAATATGATTATTGTTTTAGACATTTACCTTTTTTCAAGGATAAAAACAATAAATAATTAGAGATTTTTAAAAATTTTAAGACCAAATACAAAGCATGCCAATATTCTTAGGCTATGATATTTCAACAAGCACCTAAAAATTAATAAACAAGTGACACAGATATAATACGCAGTATATCAACTAATGGTACCCAACTGCTGCTTTGATGTATGTTCTTACTAGGAATTACCGATCTTGATTAACTTGATTAATTCATTCAACCTGCATTTAATGTTTCATAAAGTTATATATTTCTAATGTTATTAAAAGTAATAATAACTGTAATAACTAACATTTACTAAGTGTCTACTATGTGCACTTCACATGGATTGTCTCCTTTTCATCTCCTACAAAGTCTTCAATAAGTATAATAGTTCAAGAATTATTAAATTTATCTTATGTGCATTTAAACAATTTAGACTAAACCCATTTACATAAAATTTTCAAGATTTATAGTAAAAGATACAAATGCAATAAAATTGAAAATCTTTAAAGCAGAAATAAAAAGAACTAAATGAAAGGTTAAAATGGTAGAGAGTTGAGAAAAGGGAAAATTCTGTAAATTCCCATTATAATGTGATGAATCCAATTCCATAAAATGCAGAGTTGCATCATTGTGATATAAATGAAGTGATTCTGGATGTTCCTACACAGGTACCCATGTGGAAAACTGCCAGGTGTTGGTATATTATCCTCATTCTCCTATATCTCTCAACTACTATGTAGAGACAGTTGTCTCCTCCAGCTTAAAGATTGGTGAAGATGATATAGGTCTTATGGTTCACCAGGACTTCCAGGCCAGCAGCAATAACACCAGGAATTTTCTCACCTGCCAGCCAAATCCAGGATGATTGGGCCAGGTGGTTCTTGGGGACGTGAGACCAGCTCACCACTACCCAGACACCCAACATAGAGAGGATTACCTGTAATTTCTCTGCCTAGGTTCATTTTCACCTTCACTTCCTTCTTTCCACAGAAGACAAAAGCATCAACCCTTTGTCTTGTACTATTTTGAGAATGGTGATTTGCTATAATCATTGCTAAGTTTCATTCTCATTAAATCAGGAAATGTACTCTAAAAAAGGTTACTGTACTTGAGCCCAAAATGTAGGATTGGAATTTCTAGAAACAAGTAAAAAATGAAACTGTTTTATTAATTCTTATTTCTGATAAAAAGAAGTTTATGATTTTCAGAGAAACATTTTCGTTCACCAACCTCTGTGAGATATTTGTCATATGGTTGTATATGTATAAGACATCAAGCAATTTAATAGCTATATTTGAAATACATTAATATAAAAATCATTTTTATTGGATTTTAGTGTTATATGTAATAATATAAATAACCTTTAACAATTATCACCTCTGTTAGGGACAGTAAGATTCTTTTTTATTTTTTGTGTTTAAATCAATATTGAGTGAATGGTTAAGATTCCCTGAACACTACAAATATTATCAAGAAAAACATATTTGTGAAAGGAAAAAAAATGAAAAAGCTTGTTTCTTCATGTTATCTTAAAGAGGTGAACTTAAAGAAACGATAGTTTCTATTCTTTGTTGCCAAATTAATGGTGCATTTTAACTTCTTGTTTTATAACTCAGGTAACATCATCATCATCATCATGTTGATGCCTCCATATAAACTATTTTGTTGCTATCACATTTGTTTCTGATTCATATTCAAAATACCTTGAGTAAATCATGTATCTTATAAGAGTCAAAATTCAAATGTAATTTTAAACAATTATTATCTTGAATAATTGTAAAATATTAGAAATCATATATATATAATTTACACTTACTAAAGACAGCATTGTCTTACAATAAGTACTATTGGTGGCTATTCAGACACATGAGTGGATTGAACACACTACCTTAAAGAGTAAATGGCTCATTTATTAACATCTTCACAGCCCACCACTTGAAGGAGAAAAGGCCAATACACAAACCAGAAGGTAGTCAAAAGTAATGGAAGGAAGGGAGGAAAGAAGGGAGGAAGGGAGGAAAGAAGGGAGCGAGGGAGGGAAGAAGGAAACATGAATAGATTGAGCATGCCATTCATATCTCACATTGCTTGTTCCAGTAAAGAAGTCCATTTCAGTTTTATTTTTCATATCTATACATAAGTAATGTATAGAGATACTTCTATGTGTGCAGGTGTACATATATATATATATTGAACAGAGTAACAGGATATTATGCATGACTAATGTAGAAATGTGTTAGGCAAGTGTAATGTTAGACTGTGGGACTTTACCTGTGGCTTTGAAAAGGAACCTTGTTTATAAGAAGACAATAAATGTAAGCAATCTCAGAAGATCAAAGAAGTTTCTCTATACTCCGTACTAATTCCTAGAGTTAGTATGCCAGATTGATTTATTGGTCTTCTATCACATTGCCAAGAAATAAAGAAAATGGAAGGCAAATATAACGTTACAACTTAGGAAAGAAAAAAAGAAAAGTGACCATGATGGGAAAAAAAAGCATTTAATATTAAATTCTGAAAATGTTTAGGGGTGTACATGTTACTTTTCACTACTTTTTTTTTTCCATTTAATTTCATTCGTTGAGATGTTATTAGGTATTAGCATTGCTGGTATAAGAATTGAATCGGTTTATATGTGTCAAGTTATTAATTTATAACATTTTCATCTCAGGAAAAAGAAATTTGGAATTAAATTCTTTCTAATAAATAATTTGTAGTTGGGGAAAATTTAATTGCTTTGATATTTTTAAAAAATCTTATGAACTTTATTTTGTTTCTTTCAGATGAAATTTTCCATCACTTCTAAAATTACTCGACTAAAATTATAGGACTCTGTTACATCTATTGACTGCATAAAATTTGATTCTCGATTCAATTTTTATTGAACACATAAAATTGTTCTTTCATCAAAGTATATGTTTTTTTTTTTCTTTTTTCTTCTTCAGTGTTATCATAAATTTTATGGTCTGGAAGACGTTAATATTGAAAGGGCCTCTCATTCCTCTTAGATTTGCTATTATTTTTTCAAGTTTTCCAGAAATAATAGTTTATTATTTCTTTTCTTCCTTAATTGAGTTGGATACTCTCTTCACTTTTCTATATAAATTGTTCTGCCTTCCATGTTTATTTCAAAGGTGAAAAGCTGCCCTTTCTTTTGGTAGCTATTTGCTCTGAAGCTTGGTTAAATTGATACAATTACAAACCATTTACATAATAATTTTGAAGTATTACTGGCTCTTTCAAATAATACCTGTAATTTGAAAAGTCTACAACTGCAAGATAGGTATATCATTCTTGGAATTTTATCTTTAATTAGAATTAAAATGCATAATTTGCAGTCATTTTTGACAAAACAAATAAGTGAATCGGCTCTTTTTTGTTCACTTTAAAACACTGAGTTATTACTGGCATAAACTGTGTGTGTTTTGTGCAGTGTGTGTGTCCATATATGCGTATATATGCAAGAGGTAAACACTTCAGAAATGTGGTTTGTTATTTATGCATGTATCTTATGTTTCCACAAAATTTTATAGCTTTAAATAACAGCCAAATTAGCATCAGGAAGCTAAATATTAATACATTGTCTTTTAAGTATGCAAGGCTAGATAAGCTTTTTAGAGGAGAAATTCAAGCAGAATTAGGTAAAGAAAATTAATTGCCATTTTCCAATACTCTTGTTTACTTCACATGTTTCCAGATTACACTTTTAGCAAATATTACATACAATATGCTGTGATAACTTTTAGTTATAAAATTTTATTTGTAAAATTGCACGAGCCACTGATTTTCAAAGCAGTAATGATCAAATTATTGGCATTCTACTTCACTGATGAAACCTGATAAAATTGCCATCCACTCTTTTTTCCTGAAATAAGGTCCCGGTTCTGAGGCCCTTCTCTGTGGAATGACAGTTTCGTTTCTTAATATCAAATTCTTTTGCCTGTTCCAAGCAAAACAGATGGTTAAGATAATTATAATGGAAATGGCACGCTGAGAAAACTGTTGAAGGGACCATTCCATTCTTGTATTTCTCCTTTTTTCTTCTTTCTAAATGCAGTGGAGAACAGTGTGGGACAAGGGACAAAACATGCAAGTTTTAAAAAAGTGACTTCTAGACTTGACTCTGCAGAGGTGACCTGTGGGACTCAGATCAAATCAGTTAACCTCGTTGATCTCAGTTTCTTCTTCTGTAAAATTGAGAGGAGGGGCTTGTTCATCCTGGTGGCCCTTCCAGTGCTCAGGTAGAATACCTGGAAAAGGCTTCCCTGAAGAAGAGAAAGAAGTCAGCCTGAGAGGGAGCAGAGAGGGTTCCTGCAAAATAAAACCCAAGTAACTTTTTTGTTGACCAAAAGAAATTTTATGCAAAAGGCATTTCAAATGAGTTTCAAACAGAGAACAGAAATGAATCTGAAATGCCTACCGTATGCTTTTTCAGCACTTTCTAGCAATTATGACAATTTAGGTGGTTATGTAAATTACACAATTCTTGTAAATGATATAATTATGAAATGTTGGGGCAGAAACAGAAAAGGATTACTTTGCTTTAAAGCGAATACTGCAACGATATAAGATTGGGAATATAGCCCCTCCATCACCTTTTCTAAATCCCTTAAGATTTTACTGTTGCCAATAGAAAAGCATCAAAACAAAGAAACTTTCTGAGGGCAAAAGTGTTAGTGAAAACTAGATAGGGTGGTAAAATATGATGGGAATATTTTGGACTGATTTTTTATTATTTGGATTCAGAATATTAAATTTATGTTTGCATAAAGAATCCATTGACATAAAATTATTTTCAAAGATATTATTCATTCCTAGCAATTTATTCGGCATTGGGAGTGTTTAAACCACTGGAAAAAATATTTTTAGCAAATATTTCACTTAGCATTGTGTGGTTCATGTTTTCAAGAGGTAGAGAAGTATTTTATTGGGGGATATTTTACTGCTAAGATAAGCTGAAATAGTTTAAGAACCATAAACCAACATACAGTGTATATAAAATTGGCAAATTTCAAAAAATCTTACACTTACTTTTGGAGAATAGTATATGAAATTTCTTTTCCTTTTGAATCTATAGTCACTACTTTGTCCTTTATTCCCCAGTCAATTAATAAAGACAAAGGTATATGTAACTTGGTGAGGGGGGTACAGGACTTTTTTCTTTACTACTTATGTATTGTATTGCATTTCAGTGTGTGTGGCAAGGTTCCTTACTTTTTCTCCATAGTTTACACTTTCCTTTCAAGGAGACAGAAAGAAGAAAACATAACCAGAGGTTTGTAGCTCACAATGGCTCATATTTGTCTTGCAAGGGGGACCACAAAGATACCATGTCTTCTAGACATTTGGGGTTCTTTTGTTGAACTTCAAATAGGTGCACTTCTCACCCTGAGATTTAGAGTTAAAATTGCCTTTGCCAGGCCTTTGCTTAGTTAAATGTAACTGTGATGTGCGGGTGACAAATAGAAGCTTTATTTTCAGCTTTCTCTCCCTCTGTGGGAGTAGGTGCAGTGTGGGAGAGGGGCTCTCCTCTGCATGTCCCTGTGGACGCACCCCCTACATACTCTCGTTCTTCTGCCTTGACAGTAGGTTTTTAATGCTGCAGACAATTTTCCTCTGGGATCACCTGCCCACCTTTTCTCTCCTCCCACTAACAGCTTGTACTTAATATTCTTAGATGATAATCATCTTTAGGCACATCTATAGAGGTGTGTAGAATATTCATTTCAACAGATACAAATGCATCCCTGCTTTATAAACTTCGCTTGAATGATTCAGTCACAGCATCTTTAAGAGAAGAGATATTACTGTGCAGTATGGACCATCGATGGGGGAAGATTTTCTCCAATCACACCCTCTCACACTTGCTAAGACTTCAAAAAGGAAATTCTGGGACTCAATTTTTGGGCAAGAACAAAGGGCACTGGCATGAAATATTGCTTTCCAAAATAGCAAATATGAACATCCTCCCTTGGCAAAGAAAAAGAGAGACCCAGAGACTTTTACACTGCTCTTCACTCACAGTTGCTTCAGATAGCCCCATTTGTCACTGGCTACCCAGACTAGGGTGGAGAATTGTCTGAAAAATTGTCTCCCCACTACTTCCTTTCTATGTCCCCTTTCTTCTTTCTTTGCCTGCACATAGCTTAAGGCAAGCGCTTTGTTACACATAGGCTTGCATTGTCTTGAGTGATCTTCATTTGTTCCCCTCTGTCTTCCAACTCTAGCCCAGACACCTCAAGAAATTAAACTTTCTTTTTGCAACCATTAAGGCAAAATAACAAGCATGGATAATAAGCTTGAATAGTCATAGTGTAGCAAAGACAAAATGCTCTTTCCAAGTGGCCAGCAGATTTTTCTTCCTGTCTCTCTGAATGTGGTCTAGATCTTAAGATTTTTGGAGCTTAGAAACTGACATGTTAGGGTTTGTAAAGAATTTTTGCTTGTAGGGTGGAGCCTGGAATTTGTCCTTAGAGCAGACACACCCAACATTCTGGGAGTTGCCTCTTTAGTGAGCACTTTTTAGTCTTACAAGTACTTCTTCATTGCTTTGAAAGCAGTGAAACCCTAAGCTAGTAAAATAACAAGATAATTAATACTAGCTGTTGTTTTCTAATTAATAATGGCTTTTGGATGCTTCTAATAGGATTATGCCTTTTAAAAAAATTTTTTAAAAAATTTCAAATTCCAAATTAGGAATTTGACTTGGTCCTGTCTTAGTGCATGCTATATGCTAGGTAGGTTAAGATGGAATCACACAAATTTGGAGAAGTATTTGATCTATTCTAATGATTCCCTTGCCTTTGTTTCCAGGGTCTGAATTACCCTATGTAGTGGCATGGGATTTTTTTTTTTTTCCTGAAGCAAATGCATGATCGCATGGCTAATTATCCTGAGTTTAAGAAAAATACTGTGTATGTGTATATATACACACACAAACACATGTGTGCAATCATATACATATACACACTACAAAAGATACTTGATTTTATAAGATGGCAATTATACTTCTGCAGAAGTCTTTCCATGATTTTCTGATGTAGTCAATTCTTCAAAGTACTCATAAATTATGTTTTATTAAATATTTTTTATAGAATATTATCAGAAAATATAACATCACCTGGACAGTTATTAAAAAATCTATTCTAACCTTGCTTAAACCAATTCTTCAACCAACAATGAATAACAAAGACCCAACCCTTGTTCTCCTGGAAGATTACAGCACAATAGTCAAGATACAGATACTAACAATAATAATTATTTAGTTGCTGTGAAAATATTTATAATAGGACTTCGTGTTAGGAACACATCTCATCTGGTAGACATCCCTGAGGTACTTGGATTTAGGAGGAAATATGGAGTGAGTAGCTTTCCAGACAGGTAATAATATGTATCAAAATTGCCCTGAATAGAAAAACGTTGTTCTTTATAAGAACTGAAAAAAGCAAAGTAAACATCAGGGAGAATGAAGAGATAAGACAAGTGAAGGTGATCTACTGATCTCAAAAGTTTACTCTCAAGTTTAAGATAAGATTTTTAAACTTTTGAATCTGTAGAGATATAATGAAATGTGGCAAAGTTGTTAATGTTATGAAAATTCTCTGATCATAACCATTTTTTTACTTGAAGTAGTTTAGCTATTGTCATATATTATCTTGGTATCATTAATTTCTACTCCTTTTTCTTAATTTGTGGAGGGTTTTTGACTTTACAGATTACTTCATATAATAGCTCTTCAATTAATGACAGTTCACCATAACAACTTTTGAAAATATTTACCATTTTTCAGGTAGATTTCCTTTTTTCTCTAGTATAATGGCATTTCCCCCAAAATACACTAAATGACTATGCTATAATACATATTATTTTGACATTATTGTTTTAGGCAAAAATGCACTCACTGATTTATGTGAAGCCACATTTTCTAGTAAGAAAGATCATACAGAATTAATTTGAATTATGTCTTTTTGCCAAGTGAGAGAATGAAAACAAACACAACACTTCAGTCTATTACACATGAACTCTATTCTTCTGTTTTGAGGCAGTCTTATGTTAAATGCTTGTTTTGCCCTAATAATGTTAAGGTCAGATTAATAAGAGATAAATATGAGTCCATATGAGGTAAAGATAGTGAAAAAATGGAAGAGAAGAATTAACTTTTCCAAAGACCAACTCTCTTTGATTAATATCTCACTGTGAAGTAGTTTTGTCTTTTGGTAAAGAAAATAAAATTCCATGACATTGCATTTATGTACAAACTATATATATATATATATTTGAATTACTATTTATTACATATAAAAATTTATCTAATATTTAATTCTTATATTTTTTAATCAGTAAAAATTATTTGGTTACCTTAGTATGGGATGGAATACATCATAATTTATCATACTACACTTACGTAAAAAATTTTATTTAACAGCTTTTCCTTAGATACAGTTTTCTTGGGAATGAATGATGGTCATTGAACAAAAGGTAGGCATATTTTGTAATTGTTGAAAAAACAATATCCCCAAAGATTAACCCAAGAAATTTTCTCCTTGGATAGCTTAGTTTTCTCACATTTCTATTGAGCTATAAATTTCTTTTTTATTTTTATTTTTTTTTGAGACACAGTCTCACTCTGTTCCCCAGGCTAAAGTGCCGTGGTGTCAGCCTAGCTCAAAGCAAACTCAAACTCCTGGGCTCAAGCGATCCTTCTGCCTCAGCCTCCCGAGTAGCTGGGACTACAGGCATGCGCCACCATGCCCGGCTAATTTTTCTATATATTTTTTAGTTGGCCAACTAATTTCCTTCCATTTTTAGTAGAGACGGGGTCTCACTCTTGCTCAGGCTGGTTTCGAACTCCTGACCTTGAGCAATCCACCCGCCTCGGCCTCCCAGAGTGCTAGGATTACAGGCGTGAGCCACCGAGCCCGGCCTGAGCTATAAATTTTATGAAAAAAATGAACGTGATAAACATATAGATATACATATTCTTACACATCCATTTATAGTCATATATGTGCCACATAATATTTTGGTCAATGACAGACAAAATATACAATGGTGGTCTCATAAGATTATAATATCATAATTTTACTGTACCTCTTCTACATTTAGGTATGTTTAGATACGCAAATCCTTACCATTGTGTTACAATTGCCCACAGTATTCAGTACCGTAACATGCTGTACAGGTTTGTAGCCTGGGAGCAATGGGCTATACCATATAGCACAGGTGTGTAGTAAGCTATCCCATCTTGGTTTGTGTAAGTACACTCTATGATGTTCACATGACAAAATCACCTAATGATGCATTTCTGGGAACGTATCACTGTTCTTAAGTGATACATGACTCTATATGTATATGTGTGTGTATATATATATATATATATACACATCAGTAATAATGACAAAATTTATAAACAAGTAAAATAATGTAGAATGCTTAAAATTTGAGAACATCTCTAACAAATTAATAATCAAATCTGCTTATTTTAATAGTAGCTAAATTAATTCAGGGGCAATATAAAATTTATTCTGCCCTGGTTTTGTGGAGTGCACATAATACACTTTGGTTTTCTCCTTTACAGAATGTAGAGATCAGACTAATCTCTAAGTTTTCTTTTGAATCTTAATTACTATGCATATGTGTATATATATTCACATGGTGTGTGTATGATTTCAGCACCTCTCGATCCTTTTCTTATTGAAATGTATATGATCAAATTTGCTATGAGTAATTCTAAATGCCATTGTTCTTAATTCATTATTATCATTCACAAGAAAATATTTTTAAACACACTTGCACACACACACACAGAAAAGAAAACTGATGCTAGGTAGCTTAAGCTTTAATCTTTTTCAGTGCTGACAGAAGTAATGAGTTTTGAAATGTAAAATAATAAGTTTTTTCAAAAATTGTTTAGTATGTCCAGAGCAATGGCAGAGATTGAATATGTATTTGACCCTGAAAACCTCACTGTTCATTTTTCTGTTATGATTTTTCTGATTGCCACAAAGAGTAAAGTCATCTGCCAGTTTCACTTTTGCTCGCATCCACTTGTGTGGACAAAGCCACTGTGCCTTGTGGGTAGCAGTGTCTGAGTGGCCACCGTAATGATGCACCCACGACAGTGCCCTACCTTTTGTGTGTTTGTGTGTGTGTGCACATGTGCTATCAACATAGCTCTATAGCTGCTGTCAGATTACTTACGTTAAATTCCATGTCTTTTCAAGTTAGATATTGTTTTTATTTTTATAAAAACAATAATGAGATAAAACTCCCAATCACAATAGAGAGGCCACTTCCAAAGGTTACAGTATTAGAATAGCAATGACTACATCTTGTGCAATAATTTAAAACTTGTTGCAGTGGAAAGTGGCCTAAGTGCCACAGCATATCCAGCAACAACTTGGTCTTTGTCCTTCAGTGTCCTCAGCTCCTTTGTTTCCTTCAAAGTGAAGAAATAACATAAACTGCAGCTCATTTCTATCCTGTGGTCTACAAATCTAACAGGCATCAGTTGTAAAAATGAAATGAAAATAAATTACAAAGAACCTTATCGTCACTGCAGTTAGGGAGCTACAGAAGTTGATGATATGATAACTTTTGTCTTCAAAGCCAGAAATTCTGTATGATCGTGAAATTAAATTCTCTGAGCTTGTAGAATATGGGTTAAGCCACTCTATTCAGTATTCAGTTCACCATAGACAATGGCTTAACAAATGCTGTCTTAATTGATATTCTTGTCAGAAACACCCTGGCAACAATAACAAGAAACTTTCTAAACTCTTTCTTTTATTTTATATTATCTAGTGACATATGTGGTCATCCAGAATTCTAAAGATAGATGTGATCTTATTTGCAAGAGACAGGGTAGATAAAATTTTAATAGAATTTCAACTTAAGTCTCCTTTTATTATTCCTGCTGCTTCTTGTTTGCATGAAATGATAGATAAATATTATCACATAGATATGTATGAAATATATACAATTATATACCTATTTTCCATCTTTTAGTATTTGAATATGGACCAATAAACAAGATTGTTTGCTTTCTTTTCTCTGCCTACCTCCTTCCTTGTCCTATGTTGTATGTAATTTTATCAAGATAGAATCAAATAAACCTTAGTTAGTCCATATTTGAAATAAAAATGTAGTTAACTCATTTCTGGAGAGTTGACTTTGGCAAATCCTTTCTGGACACTTTCATTATGATCTGTTCTTTTTATTTGCATTGGCTAGCTTTGTTTTGCTGTTTGCTCATAGAGTTCTCTAGTAGCTTGCACATTTTGGAAATGTTTTGAAACTCAAACACTTAGCTATGATTGAGTAAAAAATGTAGGAAAATATTACTTTTCAAAATATGAATCTAGTTCAATTTCCAGTGGGGTATACATGAGGATAGGGCAACTATACATATTCTCAGGCCCTCCAAAGTGAAATTTTCTGGACAAAAAGTTCATCAGGGCTGTGAAAAAATCACAAGAGGTTTCAAAGTATTAATAGAATGGACCAAAAACTTGAACAATCTGTAGACTAACCCTGAACTTGTTACCAAAGCTATGGACTCTATAAGTTATTTAACCATTTTTACAGTTCAGTTTTTTTATTTAAAAATGAATTTCTTTCAGGCATAGTGGCAGACACCTGTAGTCCTAGCCACTGGGAGGTTGAGTCTGGAGGATTGTTTGAGTTCAACCTGAGCAACATAGCAAGACCCTGTCTCTAAAAAAATTTTTTTTTAAATGAGAGTCTTTTTTTAACCACATGACCTATCACATACTAACTTTAAAATTTTATGATTCAAAATAAATGCCAAAAACAGCAAAAATTCTTCATCTTCAAAAGTAATCACAAACATGGATCCCAATGCTACATTATATTTTCCACATAATTGATTGATTTGGTACATTATGAGTAAAATGAAATTGGATATTGATAAATGTTTGATAATTATCTGGAAATTTAGCCAACATAGATTTAGAGAGCTATGAGATTCAGTTTGACATGTGTATAAATCATAAGATAATTATAAAAATCTTTATCATTTCCTCTGGGGAAATCTCAATTTATAATGATCAAGGAAAATAGTCATGAGTCTAAAATTTAAAAGCAAAATTACAGAACGCCAATAAAATAGTTAACTGTTAAAACAATGTAAACTTGCTTTAATATAAAAAATATAATGATAGAAACCATCTTTTCTCTTTACTGGTTTAATTTTCATATTTAATAATCTACATAATCTACACGCCTTTAAAAAGTCTTAGAGTCCGAAAGAGAAAAAAATATCTATTTTACTTACAGATAATCCTCTTAACATTCACATGACAGATGGTGTTTCATATCAGGTCAGAAATAATGAAGGAATCTGGCTTTAAATCTAAGAATCAAGGAAAAAATGAGTAAATAGGGATTGCATATTTGTAATAGCATTTTTCTCCTGTAATAATTTCTTATATATTTCTGTCTGCGTGTGTGGATATATTTTACTTATTTTATTTCAATTTTACCTTGTTGTGATTCTGAAAGGTTATTTATGATGTGATTGAACATTTTCTCAATCCTTGGATCTCTGTAGCTAAGTAATAATTTGACCTTCAGATATTTTAAATGGAAATTTACTAACTAGTTTAGAAACTGGGAAACCTCTGACTCATGGGGATGAAAAAATAAATAGAAATTCTATCAAGTATGAAAGAGAGTAATATTTTTCTAGTTCATTTTAGAGAAATTAATTATAAGATTAAATGGTCTGAATTTTTGGGGAAAAATTAAATAATTCATTTTATATAACAATAGCATATTTTACAATCATAAACTTAACTGACTTTATTTACAGACTAAATTTAGATCTTTGTGTTGTACAGAAAGTAGAAAATTAAACTCAATTAATCCACTAATTTTTATTGTTTTAATTTCTAACTATCAATTTTTAATAGATCATGTGCTGATCTATATCATTAATTAGCCTGAACAAACCTAATCCATCATTATATTCCATATATGATAAAGCCTATACATAATAATTATTTGGTTTTGTGGCCTTGACTACATACAAGCTATACAGAAGAGGACAGACACTTCAAGTCATACATGTAGCTGGATCGAAAAAAGAAGTCAAAATTTTTCTTACACCATGACAGCACAGGGAGCTCTGTGGACCCAATCCCTAGAGAAATTGGTAAAAATTGTTTAAAAAAAAAAATCATAAGTGTCTGGAAATGGTCTTAGGGTCACTTAAACTTCTGGAAATGGTCCTAAGAAAGACACACATGGATCATGTAATGAACAAATAAATAAATAAATATTTAGTCCGGAAAATTTACTAAAACTATTGGGTTCCCCGCCTCCACCACACACACACCCATTGAGCACTCAGCTCCTAAAGTTGGGGAATTAATCAGAAAAAACTGTGTTATTGTCCCTGTCCCCACCAGCTCCATAGGTGTAGTTCAGAGATTTTGCAACGGGAAGCAACAAGGTGTAAAACAGAGAGCTCCATATCTTTTCCCACAAGAACTGACTTATTTGTCATATTGTGTGAAGAAGTTCAAGCCTAAGGATGCTCTCAAAATCAGTGAAGACTGGAGAAAGACAACTGGGAGGTGACTGGTAGGTTCGTTGGAAATATAAGCTAACCTGTAGGCTGACTACTGTTCTAGAGAGAACCAGGGAGAGAGACAACTTAGAAGTGCCTGTAATAGGCTTAGAACAAATGTGAAACAGTGAACTTAGGAGCTATCTCTTCAAATGGTCCTGAATTTAATTGGTTATGTTGGTGAAATAATTTATGCCCCAGGGCATTGTTGAAAACAAGAGCATAATGTAGGCTATCAATTATAGGGGTTGGATGTGGTCAAAGATAGAGATAGTCAAAGAGGACCCTGCAAAAGTTACTGTCATCGTAGGGTGACTGTAGGCATATCCAAGGCTTCCCTTAGGAATATCAGAATATCAGAAATTTCACACCACAAGAGGGCAAGAGTGGGCGTTTGGTGGTGGTAGTATTAATAGAATAGACTTCACCAAGATAATCAGGCAGTCACAAAACAAAAACGCAAATAACAACAAGCCTCTGTGGTGGTAGGAAGTACCCAGAGTAGCTAAAATATATTACCTAATGTTTTAAGTTTCCAATAAAAAAGTATGAGACCTGAAGAGAAAACAGGAAGATATGACTCATACACGGGAGAAAATAGCAGGCAACAGAAACTGCCTGTGAATGCAACCAGATGTTGAATTCAACAAAGTCTTCAAAGTAGCCATTATAAATATGTTCAAAGAAGTAATGAAACCATGATTAAGGAAGTAAAGGAAGGCACAATAATAATAATATATCAAATAAAAAACATCAATCCATTATCAGTAAAGATAGAAATTTTAAAAAGAAACAAATTTAAATCCAGGGGTTAAAAAATAAAATAAGTGAAGTGAAAACTTCACTGGATTTCAATTGGCAGAAGAAAGAATTGGTGATTGATCAGTAAAGATTATATAATTCAAAGAATAAAGAAAAAAGTGAAGAAAAATGCAGCTCAGAGAAATGTGGAAAATCAACAAGCACATAACAAATGCCAGAAGGAAAGGAGAGAGGAAGAGAATGGACATTTTTTTTTTTTTTAACTGGCTGAAAACTTCTCAACTTTATTGAAATATACTAATCTACATTTCCAGTATGCTGAACAAACACCAAATAGGATAAACATGAAAAAAGATCCACAAATATATGCATCATAGTAAAAATGTTGAAAGCACGAGACAAGGAGAAAATCTTGCAAGCAACAAGTGGTAACATCCCCCATACTTTACAAGTGAATTCCAATATGATTAACAGATGACTTTCTGTAAAAAACAATGGAGGTCAAAAAGCAATGCAATAACATATTTAAAGGGCTCAAAGAAATAAGTCAAACAAGAATTTTATATTGAATAAAACTCTCTTTCATAAAAGAAGACAACATATTTCCAAATAAACAAAACTGACTTTACTTGAAATAATAAAGGAAAACCTGCAGATTTAAAGCAAATGACCCTGGAGAGTAAGTTGAATCCACATTAAAGTAAAAAGGGTAATGATAAAAATAATTATGTAATTGTAAAAGGTAGCATAAATACATTTCTTCCCTTTTTTTCTCTTAGTTTATTTCATAAGCAACTTTATAACACATCATGTATATGATGTATTATTGGGACTATAGCATACAAACATGATATATATGGCAATAACAGCACAAAGAAGAAACTACTGGAGAGATCCAGAAATTACAAATAAGAAGGTTAATTAGCAAAGCTATAGATATTTACTTGCTGCTTTTTCTTCTCTCAGCTTTAATAAAAGATACAAAATTATATAATTTAATAGTTACAGCAATATATGTTTGTAATATTTATAGATTATAGTTATGGTAATAGTTATAAAAATAATATCACAAATATTTTAGAAAAGAAATAGCATAATTTAGGAGAGCAGTTCTATATATCACTAAAATTAAATTAGTATAAATACAAAGCTGAGTCTGATAAGTCATGATGTAGATGGTAATTCCTAGAGGCATCACTGAGGTTGCTCAAGAAAAGATAGTAAAAAAAAATCATTAAAGTAATTTAAATTCTACATTAAAAAATATTCACTTAATGCAAATAAAAGCAACAGAGAGAGATACAGAAAAGACAAAAGACATATATACAAAACAAAAAGTAAAATAACAGACACAAATCCAACTATATTAATAATGGTATGAAATGTGAATGGATTAAATAACCTAATCAAAAGACACAATTTATCAGAATGAGAAAAAAAGCACCAAGAAACATTTATATACTGTGTATAAGAAACACACATTAGATTCAAAGATACAAGTAGATTGAGAGTAAATGACTAGGAAAGACATATCATGCAAGCAGCAATCAAAAGATTTCGATTGGCTATGCTAATAGACTTTAAAACAAAGAATGTTACTAGAGATAGAGAGAGACATTTAATAATGATCAAAGTGTCAATCCTTCATTAGGATATGAGAATTATAAATATATATGCCCTAACAATAGAGTATCAAAATGAAGCAGAAACAAAAACTGACAGAAATGAAAAGAGAAACAGAGTTCCATAATATTCAAAGACTTCTATATCCCACTTTCAGTGATGATGGAACAATTATGTAGAAATCAACAAGGAAATAGAAAATTTGCACACCATCAACCACTATGTATATATCAGCGTCTTTACGAACACCAATATAACAAATATCTGAACATCACTTATACAACACTCCACCCAACTGTGGACTATATAATTTTTTCAGGTGCGCATGGAATATTCTTCAGGATAGACCATAGGCTAGCCCATAAAATAAACCTCGATAAATTTAAACAGATAGAAATAATACAATGTACATTTGACTGCAATGGAATGAAACTATAAATCACTAACAAAAGAAATATAGGAAACTCATTAATATGTAGAAATTTAAATAACATACTGCAAAATAACCAATGGATGAAAGAAGAAATCAAACAGAAAATTAGAAAATGTGTTAAGTAGAATAAAAATGAAAACACAATATGACTAACTTACGGGTTGCAGTGTTTAGAGGGAAATTTGTAGCATTGAATGCATATATTAGAAAATGAATTGGGAGGCTGAGCCAGGAGGATTGGTTGAGCCTAGGAGTTTGAGACCACCTGGGCAACATAGAGACCTCGTCTCTACAAATAAAAAATAAAAAAATTATCTGGGTGTCATGGTGCACACCTATAGTCCTAGATACTCACAAGGCTCGAGTGGAAGGATTGCTTCAGTGTAGGAATTCAAGTTAGAGTGAGTTATGATTGCATGACTGCACTCCAGCCTGGGCAACAGAGAAAGAGCCTGTCTCAAGGAAGGATAAAGATTAAAGCAGAAATTAGTGAAACAGTGAAAAAATATAGAAAACCAATGAAACCAAAAACTCTTATTTAAAAGATTAAGAAAATTAACAAACTTTTAGCTAGATTTACCAAAAAAAAAAAAAAAGAGAGAGAGAGAAGACTCAATTAGTAGAATCAGAAATGAAAGAGGGGGATAGTATAGCAAAACACCATAAAAAAGTATATGTCAATAAATCAGATAACTTAGATAAAATAGGAAATTCCTAGAAAGACAACAAGCTACTCAGGAAACTGACTCAGGAAGAAATAAACTCAATCTGAATTAATACCTATATAAATTGAAGTAGTAATCAAAATCCACCCACAAAGAAAATCACAGGCCCAGATGGCTTTATAGCTAAATTCTATCAAATAGCTAAAGAAAAATTAGTACCCATTATTCACAAATTCTCGTAAAAAATAAAAGAGAAGGGAACACTCCCTAATTCATTCTAGGAGACTGGTATTACCATGACACCAAAACCACATAAAGACAAAACAAGAAAAGAAAATAACAAATGCCCGGATGGCTCACGAACTGTAACGATAGGACTTTGCAAGGCTGAGGTGGGAGAATCACTGGAGCCCAGGAGTCTGAGACCAGTCTGGCCATCATAGTTAGACACTGTCTTTACAAAAATATTTTAAAAATTAACCAGGTATGGTGGTGCAGGATAATTACTTGAGTCCAGGTGTTCGAGGCTGCAGCAAGCTATGATCACACCACTGCACTTCAGCCAAAATGACAGAGTAAGACCCTGTATCTAAAAAAAATTAAAAATAAAAAAAATAAGAAATGACAGACTAATATGTTTTTATGAATACAGATGGAAAGACCCCAGCAATCCAAAAGCAAAATACTAGCAAACCAAATCTACAATATAAAAGATGACTTATATACCATGACAAAGTGGTATTTATACCATGAATGTGACTTGGTTTAACATCTGAAGATAAATTAATATAATGCAACATATCAATAGAATAAAAAGGAAAAATCATATGATTATCTCAGTACACACATAAAAAGCACTCAGCAAAATCCAACATCTTTTTATGATTTAAATCACTCAACAAACTAGGAAAACTAGGAAAATCACTCTCTCAACCTGATAAAGGGCTTCCATGAAAAACCCACAGCTAATATCATACTAATGGTGAAAGACTGGATACTTTCCCCCTGAGATCAGAAATAAGACAAGAATGTCCATTTGCTGTATCAATTTTATTCAACATTGTATTGGAAATTTTAGCTAGGGCAATTGAGCAAGAAAAATAAATAAAAGGCATCAGACTGAAAAGAAAGAAGTAAAACAATTTCTATTTGCACATTACATGATCTTGTGCATAGGAAATCTTAAGGAGTTCAACAAGATACTATTAGAACTGATAAATGAGTTTAGCATGCTTAAAAGACAAGATAAATATATACAAATCAGTTGTATTTCTAAATCCCTGTGATTAACTAGTAAAAAATAAAGTTAAGAAAACAATTTTATTTAAAATAGTATCAGAAAGAATAAAATACTTAAAATAAATGTAACAAACAAAATTTAAAACTCTGAAAACTGCAAAACATTGTTGAAAGAAAGTAAATATCTAAATAGATAGATAAACATCTCATGTTCATGGATTAGAAGATTGTTAAGATGGCAATACACCCCAAATTCATCTACAGATTCAATGCAGTCACCGTTAGAATCCCAGCTGGCTTCTTTATGAAAATCAACAAGCTGATTCTAAAATTTATTTGAAATTACAGGGGATTCAAGATGGCCAAAATAATATTGACCAAGATGCATGATATTGGTGTATCCACACTTCCTAATTTCAAAACAAAGGTGCAAAGCAAGAGTAATCAAGACAATGTGGTACTAGCATAAAGACAGACATGTATAGCATAGAATTAAGAGCTCAGAAATAAACCCATGTGTTGACAGTCAACTAATTTTTGCCAAGAGTGCCAAGGCCATTTAATGGGGAAATGATAGTCTTTTCAACAAATAATGCTGGGACAACTGGACAGCCATATACAAAGAATGAAAGTTGGACCCTTACCTTGTACTATACAGTCATGCCCACGTAACATTTTGATCACTGATGGACCACATATATGATGGTGGTCCTATAAGATTATAATACCGTATTTTAACTATATCTTTTCTATGTTTAGGTTAAGATACAAATACGTACCTTGTTTTACAGTTGCCTACAGTATTCAGTATAGTAACAGGCCATACAGGTTTTTAGCATAAGAGCAATAAGTCCGGGGAGAGGGAGAACCTGCAGTCTTGGGGCCACATGTGGCCTTCTGAATGCTTCAATGCGGCCTTTTGACTGAATCCAAATTTTACAGAATAAATCCTTTTAATAAAGGGATTTGTTCTGTGAAGTTTGGACTTGGTCAAGGGGCTGTACTTGGGGATCCACAGGGCCACAGGTTCCCTAATCCTGTGTGCGTAATAGGCTATGCCATCTAGGTTTGTGTAAGTATACTTTAAGATGTTCACACAGTGATGAAATTACCTATTGATGCATTTCTCAGAAAGTACATCTGTCATTATGTGATTCATGACTGTATAGCAAAGTTAACTAAAAAATAATCAAGGGCATAAATGTAAGGTTTTAACCCCTAGAATTCTTAGAAGAAAACGTAGGGCAAATCTTCATGATCTAGATTCAGCAAGAGATTCTTATACGTGATACAAATAGTGTAAACAACAAAGGAAAAAAATTATAAATTGGACTTCATTAAAATTAAAAACGTGTTCTTCAAAGGACCCTATTGAGAAAGGAAAAAGACAACATACAGATGAGAGAAAATAACTGTGAATCCTATTTCCAATAATAGATTTGTTTCTACAATATATAATGAACAATTACAACTTGATAACAAAAGATAAATAACCCAATTCAAGAGCGGCAAATGTTCTTAACAGACCTTTATCCAAAAAAGATATACAAATGGCCAATAAGCACATTCAAAGGTGCTTGACATCTTTAGACATCAGGAAAATGCAAACCAAAATCATAATGAAATACTACTTCACATCCACTAAGATGGCAAGAATCAAAAAGTCAGATAACAACAATTATTGACAAGGACGTGGAGAAAGCATAACCTTTAGACCCTACTGGTTGGATTGTAAAACAATTTGGCAGTTCCAAAAGTGGTTAAATGTAGAGTTAGAATATGGCCCTCCTACTCCATTCCTAGGTAGGTATATGTCCACAAAAAAGTGAAAGCATATGTCCACACAAAGACTTGTAGGTTAACGTTTATAGCAACGTTATTCATAATAGCCAAAGGTCAAAGCAATTAAAATGTCAGTCAGTGGATGAGCAGATAAACAAAATATGGTACATTCATGCAATGGGATATTACTCAGCCATACAACGAAATAAAGTACCAATACAAGCTATAACCTAGAGTCATCTTGAAAACATTATGCTAAGTGAAGGAAGCAAGTCACAAAAGACCACATATTATATGATTTCATTTATATGAAATATTCAGAATAGGCAAATCCATAGAGCCAGGGAGTATATTATTAGTTGCTGGGAGGAGAGTGGGACTGAAGAGGGGAAGTGGGGAAATGGTGAATAAGAGAGCAATTTATAAAAGATACAGGGTTTCTTTTTGAAGTGATGAAAATGTTCTAAAATTGACTGTGGTGGTGGTTGCACATATCTTTGAATATACTAAAAAAACATTGAATTTCACACTTTAAATGGGTGAATGATATGTGAATTACATTTCAATAAAGCTATAAAAAAAAATCTCTGTCCCAGGAATGGTGGTTCAGCTTCTTTCTCAAAGGATATAATGTAGTAGTTTAGTTTAGAAAGCCCATAAATGGACAAAAGTATGATCAGCTTCCCCTTATCTTCCCTCAAGCCATCTCTTATTCATAATAGGCAAAAGCCACTTCCAAAGCAGATTAGGTCTTCATTTCCATCAGCATTTGGCCTTCGGTCAACTCGCAGTACAAAAAGAGCTTTTGTTGGCAGACATCTTAGACCACCAACAAATTCACCTATGAGGTTGAGCAAATGTCATTGTGGTTTTCACTAGTATTTCATTAGAAAGATATTTTTATTTAACTGTTGAGTACTTTTGCAAGATGGTTTTAGTGTGAAGACAAATACAGTAATGTTGATAAAGATTTATAACTCTTTTTTAAACTATGACCTTGTAACTATTGACTTCCAGTGTCGTGGCTAAATTAAGCTAGAGTTCCAATTAATTATCTGTTTGGAAAAGATTTTAAATTCCGTTTCCATTTCCTCAGAATAAACCAGTAAATTTCTTTTTCTGTTCTCCCTTTTGAATATATTAATATTGGAATACCTCATATTGAAAATGATTCTTTTTGTTCAAATTCTATATAATCTGAACTCTTTGAAGGCTGCAGTCTTATGAACACAAAGTTCCATCTGGGAGGTGTGTCTATGTGTTTATATGAATCCACCTTTCCAAATAAAACTTAGTTTATTTTAAAGCCAAATGAAATGTCACATTTGCTTATTGGTAAGAGCCCGAACAGGAAACAGATTAAGCACTCAAGTTAGGATAACTTAAGAAGGGTTCATTTACAAAGGAACTTACTATTACAAAGATATGGGCAGGACCGTGGGTTAAAATGCAGTGCAGTTGTTACCAGCTAGATAGACTGCAGTGGACAAAGGAAGGAAAAGATAAAAAGAAAAGTAAGAGAGTGAAAAGTCAATTAATTGCCTTCAGGGGAGGGAGCATAATTTTCTTTTTGTAAAATTATTATTATTTTTAGATTACTATTTTAAATTATTATTTCAGAATATTACAGGGGTACAAATGTTTAGGTTACATATATTATTGCCTTTGGCCCAGCCGAGTCAGAGCTACAAGTGTGTCCATTCCCCAGAGAGTGCGCACCGCACCCGTTAGGTGTGAATATACCCATCCCCTCCTCCCCCGCCACCTGCCCAACATCCAATGACTGTTACTACCATATGTGCACGTAAGTGTTGATCAGGTAGTAACAATTTGATGTGAGCACATGTGGTACTTATTTTTACACTTTTGTGGTACTTCACTTAGTAGAATGGGCTCCAGGGGAGCATAACTTTCTGTCAAGGGTCAATCCATTCAATAAGCCCATGGTGACCTCACAGGGAGAGAATAAAGGAATAGATAGCTTGAGCTCTATGTGGAACATATGCATACAGGCCTATATTTGGAAGAACGATGTTATTTTTTCCCTGCTTGCATTTCTTGCTTTTAACTTGTTTTGAGGCATGCTCTGGTCTTTTCCGTTTATATTCTTACTAGTTTTTTTGGAATTCCCCATAGGATGAGTCATCATGTGACTTTTATATAAACTTGGTATAATTACTCATTTTAGAAGTTGAAAGTGGTCTTAGAGCTTTGTTGAGAGTGCTGGTGCAGATTAACAACCAAGAATATCTGTGATGAATTTTTTTCTTTTTATCTTTTTTTTTATTTCAGCATATTATGGGGGTACAAATGTTAACGTTACGTACATTGCCCTTGCCCCCCTCCCCCCTCCAGTCAGAGCCTCAAGCCTGACCATCCCCCAAATGGTGCGCATCACACTCATGATGTATGTATATACCCATCCCCTCCTCCCCCCTCCCGTCTGCCCGACACCCGATAAATGTTGTTCCTATGTGTCCACTTAGGTGTTGATCAGCTAATACCAATTGGCTGGTGAGTACTATTCAGCTATAAGAAACAATGGTGGTATGGCACCTCTTGTATTTTCCTGGATGGAGCTGAAACCCATTCTACTAAGTGAAGTATCCCAAGAATGGACGTGATGAATTTTTTTCTTTAATGTTAGGAAAAATGAGAAAAGTGAAAGTACAGAGATTGCAATTTAGACTAGCTTCAGAGATTTGGCATCTAGGAAAAAGCGTATACATCAAAGAAGCAAACAAAAATCCAAACATTAAGTTAAATTAAAGGTATAGGAAATTAATGAGCAGTTGTTTCTAAACATTATTACTGGAAAATAGGATATCATTTATAAATAAAACTGAATTATTCTTACTTTAAAAAAATTAATATCCAAGTAGTACTTTAAATCCTTTATGCATATCCTTGAGAAATATAATGAACTCTGGATCTCTAGGGGGACTTAGTGACCCTCCAGCCCTTTCTCTTGTCATTTGATGGGGACCCTGGGCTATAAGTGGTGAAGTGACTTTCTCAATCCATTGAAGTTCTCATGCAATAGGTGAGATGAACTGAAAAGTTAGGTTAGAGGTTCAGAAGAACTTTTTAAAAGAATGTGTTTGTGCAGCTTTCTTATTAAATATAATACATAAACACTGATAAAATATATAGAAAACAGAGATTGTAGATTGTTGGAAAGGAACAAGAAATCACTCATAATTCCATCTTCCAAAGACAACTGTTACCAACACATGGATGTAAATCTTTTAAGTTATTTTTAGAACACACACATCTCCCTCCCCACTCACAGATACACACACCTTAAGAAAAGAGGTAACTTACTATATGCATTTTTTGGTATGTACTATACCACTTTTTATTCCATAATTTGGGTTCATAATAATATTTAAACCGAATTTATTATTCATGACATGTAGTAATACACTAATGTGACCTTGAGAGGTCCAAAAAAGTCTTGGACATGGCTGAGATTTGAGTACTATTCAACCATATTTTTCAGCATAATGTCATTACTTTTCTAAACATATTCCTTACCTCCAGCTTCTGTCCAAATTAAAAATTTAAAGAAAATAAACATTATGTCTCTTTATTATTCTTTCTCACCATAGCATATTTATATTTTTAATTTCCTTAATAGCGTTTATTATGCTTTGTGATTATATATTTTAGTTTTTGTTTCAAATCTGTTAGCCTCCTTAGACAGTAAACTCCAGGAAGGCAAGAATAGTATCTGCTTGTTTTCAACCTTTTAAAGTCTTAGCATAAAACCTGACACATAGTAACAGCTTGGTAATTATTTGTGAATGAATCTGCAAATGAATCTGCTTGAATAAATAATATCCAGGCCATATGTACACAGTGGCAAACACATAGAACTATGCTTAGCATTGTATAAAGTGACAAACAGATTTAAAAATGTTTGACTTTTGTAAATAAAATGCATACCTTTCAAATCTCTTTTTCCTATTTACATATAGCTTTAGTGCGCAGAGCAGTAACATTAATAATGTTGCTAGGTTAGAGCTCAAATCCAAAATCAGAATGCCTGATTGCAAATCCTACCTCCACCATTAATTAATTAGGTCAGTTACCCTGTCTCAGTTTCTTCATCTGTAAAATGAGGGTAATACTAGTACCCATCTTATGGGATTATATGATGATTAAATGAAATAAAACATATGAAACACTTGCATGCTAACCATACTTACCAAATGCTCAAAATATTAGTGATTACTATTATTATCATCTTTTTTATTATTTCAGGTATATCTACATACCATAGACTCTCGTGAAATTTGAAAGGGAATGTGCATGTAAAAGATAGAAGAGGAAGAAGGACTAATATGTATGCTTACCATAGGGCCCTGCTCTTTGTGAGGCACTTTATGAATACATTATCTCTATTGTACCCTGGAGAAAAATGTGGCTAAAAGATTTTAATTTTCTATCAGGTTTGTCATTAACCAACGTCCATGCATATCTATACTACAGCTTCCTTTCTTATAGGAGTGTTTATATTTGCACTAGCTTACCATATTCTCCCTGTTTTCCTTGTATGAGAAATCTCACTGCATCCCTCAGCCACCAGGCTGAAGCCCACATTTTCCCCAAGACTCCATTTAAATGCAAACTCCAATCATGGTCTTTGCCTTCATGCTTTTGTCTTACCATTCACCATAAGGATGAAGGTAGGTACTTATAGATCAACTCCTCCGTTTCACCATGAACTTCTTGGACTTGCACTTAGCAGCACTTAGATGGGGCTTATTAAATGTCGAATGGGAGGAGAAAGGAGTGTGAGAGGGATAGAGAAGTCAGTGGAAGTCAAGGCAGTGTTGGTGTTACTCTAACACTGGGGGAGCTGTCGTTGGAATTTCTTCTCAACTCAGTACTGTATTTTCTTAAGTCTTACTAATTTGAAGTTAACTTAGGTGATGACAAAGAAGCTGTTTGTGCATTTAATCTTCTCTTGGTATTTTTGAAAGTGTGCTACTTTCTTGCGAGTGGAATCAGTCACTACATTGGAGACTTCATTACTTGCTTTGTGGTAGTTATGTAGTAGAGGACAGCAGGATGGAGGCCAAAAAAAGCAACTGTCTTATACAATTTCTTTCTACATAATAGAACAAAATATGTTTATTGCAAAAAAAGAATATGGAAGATTAAAATAACTAAAGTAAGAAATACACATTTATCCCACTACCCAGAAATAACTGCCATATAATATTTCTGTATACTTTCTTCCTACATATTTTTTGCAATGCACAACCAAAACATGTTTTTATTTGAAAAAAACATGAAATAATAATAAATTTCTTCATTATAAGAAGGTGAATTTGAAATAGCACATGGAATTTTATTTCATAAATGGAGGTATATCTCCAAAAAGAGAAAGAGTATGACATATCCAAGAAAGGAAAAAGCTATGTGTGAGTAGAAAATGAAGACAAAAGTAACAACAGATAGAGCCAGAGAGGTGAGCAGGGACAAAATTGTCTTGGGCGTGTAGGCTCTGTTGAGGGTTTGGAGTTTTATATTCAGGAGAGTCAGAAAGACCAAGTGTTTTTAAATAGGGAAGCCATGTGCTATCTGGCAATTGACACTATGTTGTTCAATGAGAATTTCTAAAGAAAGAGTACACTGAAATGACGACCCAGGACAAAGCCCTGTAGAACTCCATCCTTTAATGGTTAAATAGAAGAGAAGGAGACTAGAAATAAGTGGCCAAAGATGTAGGGAAAACAAAACACAAGAGTAAATATCCCAAAGCAGAGGCTAAGGAAAGAGACTGCATGAAAAAGTAATGGTCACCCCTGTCAAATGCTGCAGAAATGTCTATCAGGATGATGAAGACCCTTGATTTTAGCAGCATGAAAGGACAAGACTATGAAATTAATGTGATAAAGTTTAATGACATGTTGGGGAAAGAAGCTATATTTGAATAGTCTGAGAGGTGAATAGAAGGAGAACATAGTAAAGAAACTTTTAAAGATGATGAGTGGTGAAAGAGGAGAACAACGGTGAAGGTGATAGTTGTAGGGGGATACAGCATCTATAGAGGTTCTCTTTGAATGAGAAAATCCTGAGGAGATTAAAATTCAGATGACAAAGATACAATGGAGGGGGAGAGTGTATGGGAAATCAGGGAAAGGTGGGACATAAAACCAGAGGAGATGAGTTTGCTTTATAAAGATAAAAACAGTGTTGTCACAAATCTATAGTACCAGGAAGCAGAGGGGAAGGGTAGGTGTTGGTTTGTGTAGGTCTGAGATTGTAAAATGCCAAAGTGGTGACCATCAAATAGAAGTCGGGTGACTTCTATTTTCTCTGCATTAGGTGACATGGTCATCTCTTGAGAGTGAGAGAAATTTGAGGACAGGGACATAATCTTTGTGCTACTGGACATGTGAGGCTTGAAGTAATGGAGATTAACGGATTGATAATCTCCATCATTCTTACCCTACCACATTGATTGATTCTGAAAATCTGATGTATGCTGAGATTTTGAATCAAGCCAAGTCACATTAAGGCTCTGTTATGATTCTGGCAACACATTAAAACCCTGTTATTTTCCTGCCAATACTATTTAGAAACAGGATTTTAAACTGAAAAGTTAAATGTCTTTAGATTATGCACATGGATATGTCACTAAACTGAAAGGACAAAGCAGCCATCACGCTGGAGTGCTATCTGCTAATTAGTCTTGAAGAGCTGGCTAGCTGCCCATGGGCCTGAAAAGAATTCTTGTTTGCCTTTGTATTGAGTTACAGAGTCAGGCATTAGCCCCCAGTAACAGAGGCATCGCTACTTCTTGCTTGGCCATCGCACCACCAGATGTATCATATAAATACTCTAATGGATAGCGGTGGACCAGGAACACAGGAGATAATCTGATGCAGGCAGATGCTAGCAGTCAAGATTACTCAAGC
This sequence comes from Lepilemur ruficaudatus, assembly GCA_963574885.1. Classification (NCBI taxonomy): domain Eukaryota; kingdom Metazoa; phylum Chordata; class Mammalia; order Primates; family Lepilemuridae; genus Lepilemur; species Lepilemur ruficaudatus. The sequence goes on from CAUYRT010001015.1 coordinate 34,916, forward strand.
TGTATTGAAATTTCCTTTGCACCTGGCACTGGAGGTGTTAGCCATGCCAGTTCAATCCCCCCAACACAGATGTTCTTGTTGTACCACTTTGTATGTGTAACATTTAGGTTTCTGTTCAGCTTTGCCATAGTACACATAAATACTGTAATCCAAAGACCACCCATTTATTAGTGCACCTGCATCTTCAACCAGATTTCTTTCATTCTTTTCAATGAATGTTCAACATCAAAAAAAAAAAAAAAAGCAGCCACAGGGTGAATAACCTTTTGAATTTTGCCAGATAGCTTAACAAAATGATGATAATGATAAAAATAACAATACCAGAGCCCCCACCCCATCCACTAAAACAATGTTACTAAAACTTGAAAATAAAGGGAACTATGTTTAATCAAAAGGAGACTTTATTAATTTCTGTTTTAAGCTTTTCTTTATTTCTTATTAGTGAAGAGATAGATTATATAAGTAAATTATTTTTTTCCAAAGATAAAAATGCTCTTTTTTTTTCTTCAAATGGGAGATGGGTAGAGCTTTCCTCTTAAGGAGCAGATTTTGCTAGATGTGAACCTCTGGAGCCCCCATTTTAAATTAATAGGAGTGGAGCTCTGTGCAGCTGAAGACTGCATATGACCTCCTGAATACAGGATAAAAAAGCCTTTGGAGGGAGACAAGATCATTACTCCAGAGAATAGCCTTGTGTAGTTGCTGTCCTACTGAAGTGAGGAAAGGGCATCCAAATGTTTTGATCTTGTTTTTATAGTTGCAAGCAGTGCCTGTATCTTTCCAAATACCTAATTTTGTCATGTCTCTCTATGAAAAGAAATTTCAATGCTACTTAATTTTGGTTTGTGGGGAGATGGGACTACCTTTAATTATTCATTTGAAGCAAATAAATGTTTAAACATGAGATACATTTTAAAAATTGATGAGTGGTGATGGTTTTTGTAAGTTTTTTTTTTTTTTTATCAGTAGTAATAGTTACTCAGGTTTACATTCCTGTCCTCGATATATAAGGGCTGCTCATCTCCCAGTTAGCATGCAGCTATAATTGTATTCTGTTTGAAACATGTGCACCATAGAGAAAAGAGAAACAATGTACACCATTATACCACTATTACTTAGATAATTTAGCAAATCATTGTGTAGAATATATAGGCTACCAAGAAGCCAGATAATTAAGAGATGAAGTGGAAAGAAGAGGAGAATCCAAAAGGAAGAATGAAGAAGCAAAAGGAAAAATGAAAAAAAAAAACAAAGTAAACTAGCCATTTCCAGGAGGATGTGAATATTCTTTTTGTTTATTTCTAACAACTCCTGGAGCACTAGGATAGGGTTGAACAAACACTAGCTGTGTTTTCAGTGAGTAGTGAGGCTACTGCAGAGGCTAGTTAGGACTCCTGTATTCCAAAATTAAAGAGATAAAGGTAGAAGGCAGAAAAATGGAGAAAGAAACTAATAAAAGCTCATTCCTTTAAAAATTCTAAAATCACCACAAATATTTTTATTTTGAACTCTTTTGTTCAATACAGAAATACTGATATATGTATACACACAGGCACAAAGAAACATCAGTCCATAATGTAGGAGATAGAGGAAAAGAGAAGATATATAAAGACAGAGAAATTGGGGTGTTTACCATCCCTTGTATACAGCACAGAGGAGGGAAGTTGTTTAAAGTATAACTTGAACCCCCATTAATCCTTCCTGGCTCCTACTTCAAACATAAAGATTAAGTAGAATATGCTTCTTTATCCTAGACTAATCTTTGTTCTCTTCTAGTTTTTAAGGCCTTTTAATACAGCGCTGCCACCAGCAGTTCAAGAATCCTAACTACTGGTGCCCTCTATTTCTGTTCCATCCTTGGAAAAATATTTTTCAAGTTCAACTAAATGCTTTTCATTGTTAATTATATTATCAGTAACTATTGAAGGCTTGTCCTTGGCCAAGCATGGTACTAGGTGTGTTGAAAATATACTCTTTCACTAGGTATTTTATTTTATTTTATTTTATTTTATTTTATTTTATTTTATTTTATTTTATAGATGAAAGGACAGGTGCTTGCAAAGATTAATCAGTTTTTTCAAAGTCACACAATTAATAAGGAACAACAATCTGGACCCAGAACTCATATGAAAAGCTTGAATGTTTAATCACTATAAAACTTTACCTAGAATATTATAGTATAGAGCTTTCCAAACAAAATTCTGTAGAAATAATCAAGGATCACATGAGAAATTGTGTCAACAAGTTATATTTAAATTTTGAGGTTATTAGTTTTAAAATTATTCTATAGTTCACTTTGAAGGTAAGAGTATTGGAATCCATTTCTTTCTCCTCTTTGGTTCCACATTTACGTGCCTTTCCTCACTGTTTTTAATGTCCTGGTTCCCAAGTACAATAAAGGAATGAAACTAAAAAGGTTGCTGCCTCAGGATGAAAATCATAGTTTTCGCCTGACACATATATCAGTTAGGATTTTTACTTGTAAAGAGCAGAATTCACTCACTGTGTAAGGAGAAAAGGGACATATTTACTGATACTGGTTGCTCCAGAATCTCTCCAAGGACAGAGAATCAGGCTTAAAAGCCATACAGCCAGGAGCCACTCACAAGGCACGTGACCTGACTTTCTACGGGGAACCTTTCTGTCTGTGCTTTCGTGCACAAGTGCTATGCCTCAGCTTAGAGATTCTGGACACAGGGTGCTACCTGTAGGACCTCTGACCCTGCTCCCTCAGAAAACAGAATGTCCCCATGCCCTCCTGGCCAGAATTGTTTCTGCCTAGTAACTCCCTCCTCAAGCCACTGCATTCCAAGCTAAAGTGTCACAATGGTGCACCTCACATATTGATGGATCCCACCCTGAGCAATCACACTCTGATGGGTCACGTGCTATTGGATCATACACTGATGAATCACACGCTGATGGATCACAAAGGAGGCAGGGGGAGTGAGCGTCTGCTTCCTTCTGAAGGTAAAATTTACATTCCTGAAACTTAGAGGGGTTGCTCAAAAAGCACTGGAAAGCAAGAAAGCATGACAAAGTCTTCAACTCCCAGTAAAGGAAACAATATAATAAAAGATTAATTAAAAGTTATTTTCAACATCTATAAACTCCGCCTCACACCTTTTTACCCTAATGCTTAGGTTTTCTGTATCATATCTGCTTTCTGTTAATTCAATGTTTGTTAGTAACTCATATAAGTTGTGCTTTACTGCCATTGTCATACATAGTAAAATTTATTTACATATCAAAGATCATGCTCACTTACCTCCTACAAAAATAGCTGCAATATTAAATAAATTTTATGCAATATAAGATTCTCTTATCTGTTAGAGTTTGCTGAACTTTAGCATATATAATTTTGTTTGATCTTTGCAATAATCCAATGAGACAAGCAGGATATGGGACACTATTTCTACTTTATGGATAAAGAAACTAAATTTCAGAAGAGTCATGTGATTTCTCAACATCAAATATCCGATTATGTTGTTTACTGCATAAACTATTTCAATGAAAGCCAACAGTCCTTCACATGAAAGTCCGAATTCTTTAACATGATTTATAAAATCATATGCCCATGAATTTGTTTGTTTTGTTAAAGCATTTCCCCCACACCCTGAAACTCTATGCTGCAGCCATATTGACTCATTTCTAGGTCAATTTAAGCACCAGGCTTCACCTCACCTTTTGTTGTGCCTTTGCACATACTGTTTCTCTGCTTGAACTCACCATCACCTGCCTGTTCTCCTAAATATTAGTCTCATATTCTTCAGGTTGTTACTCACACATGACTTCCTCAGGGAAATCTTCCCTTAAGGTTGTTTAATTTTCTTTCCTCAAACTACCTAGCACCTTGAACTTAGCCCTGTCATAACTCCTGTCACATTTTCAATTCATGTTTTGATTACCTGTTTGCTCATGTGGATTAGTTGTACCACCTTGTCCCTTTTTCAGACTGTAATATCTATGAGGACACATACTATGTCTGCATAGTTCATTTCAGTAATGAACTCTTTAAAGAATTGATCTCTTGTAGTTTAGCATACAAATTTTTATTTGAATATGTATATTATTAAATTGATTATCAACTGGTTAGTGTCATATATCCAGAACGATATTATTCAAAGTCTACAGTTTTTCTTGCCTCTATCATTCATCTATCTATCTATCTATCTATCTATCTATCTATCTATCTATCTGTCTATCTATCTTATATACTATTCACACAGCACACATATACTGTATTATTACTTGGCTGTTCTGTTTTAGTGAGATTTAGCGACACTCTGTTTCCTAGATGTAGTATGGCTCACTACATTCTGGTCCTGGGACTTTTTGCAGAGTGCAAGGTAGAAGGTTGGGAATCTAAGCTTAGAAGATGAAATCACAAAGACCTGGTGAGTGAAGTGAAGCAGCCTGGGTGGGAGCTTAGGTGAATTGGAAAGGGCACGTCCTATCTAAAGGCAAGAAGATGTGTAAGGAGGGTAAGTTGGCCCAATGCTGTCAGATCATCCAGTCTTTCAAGATAGTCTCAGAATCACATGTTTATGTGGAATCTACTTATTTTTAAAAATGTTATCAGACATTGAAAATTTTAGATCATAATATGGTATGAGTCACACAGTTCTGTGACCCATATTTAGCCCTCTGGCCAACAGTTTGTGACTTCTGCTCTCAGAAGAAATGATATGAGGTGTCCCAAGGAAGAGAAATTTTAAGAGGGAAAGAAAGTGGTAGGAGAGATTCTGATGATCCAGAGAGAGGAGATGGTTGGTGTATGTGTATGTGTCCCAAGAACAGTGTAGAACCACAGCTGCCTCCTTGGAAGAGTCCTAAAGAGCAGAAAGACATTCTCAGTTGGAAAAGATGTGAATGCATCCAAGGGTCAGAACCCAGGGTGGGTCTCAGCAAGTTTCCTCAGTCCCACATACATGTGGCATCAGAATGCAAGCTTGTATAACATGAATAACAGTGGCAGTGTCACACACTAAGAATAAGAGGCTATTTTCAAATGTTCCTGGCCATTATACAATAAATCTTTAGAGAAAGGATTGGCCTCTAAATATCTAAGATGGAATTTACTGATAGAATGGAGTAATAGGAACACGGATGCACAATTAAGTTGATTAAAAGGAAACAATATCTTTCATGAACACCTAATGTGTGCACAGTTACAATGACAGCTTATTCAAGTGCTCGATGTTTTTCCAAATAAAAATACATTCCCTCATATCAAAGAAATGTTACAAAATAACTACCAGAGGTGGGAAACAAAACAATTCATAGTAATACATTCCTTTTTTTCCCTTGAATTGATCCACATGAGCATAGCTCCCTCTCTCATACCCTTTGACTCTGTTTTTGACATCCATGTGTGGAAAATAATTACCATCTTATTGTAAGAACACAAGTCTTAACTATTTTGTAATTTTCCCAAAATCTTTTTTTTAGTCAGTTGACTAAAACCTTGAACCTTTTAGTTCTCATGGGCAAAGAGCCAATTAATATTTTTTTAAGACAATTTAGGCCATATTGACTCCTCACCAAATCATAAACCCTATATTTTCTCAGCAGTTTTATATTTCCCAATTTAAAATATGTATGGAGAGGTGGTTTTATCTAATGGATTGAAGTATGGTCAGTTATTGAACGAGTCTTCAGGCTAATCATTTTCTTGCTCAGATTTTTCTATATAGATACACATAGAAGTATGTCAGCTCACCAATGTATTTGTAAAACTGTGTTGAAGAGCTGCAATAAATTGGAACAGTTGAAGCTCTGGGTGACATCAGAGGTGAACATGGGTGCTTATATTAAGCCCCTCAGTTACAAGTTTCCACATGTTAAAATTTCATCTGTGATAGCAGAGCATGTTGAATTTTTGAACAAAAGCACTGTCCTCATTTTAAAGTATAGTATGTGATTTAATATAATACAGATCCATGATTTCCATAAATGTTAATTATGGAGTGTTGAAAAAACACTAGTGGAAAATATTTTTAAGTACAATTACATCAATTTATTTCCCCCTATCTAGGAATGTGCTTGTCAGTGAGCGCCATTTTGACTTCTATATTTTCTCAGATAGATATTACTAAGAAGCTCAATCAAAATGATGAAGGACTAAGTATCCTGTGATTAATTAACTGGGGGAAGAGAGAACAGGGATATTGTTGTTGTTGTTATTGCATCCTAGCTTGCTAACTCCTATTTAAATGCTTTAATTCTAAATATTCTGGTTTGTACATATGTAAACTTCTCTGAAATTGGGTGAATTATTGCTGCCTTGGAATTTATTCATTATCAGAATAGAGTTGTATAAGAATGAGAAGAAACAAAAATATATATCCATCTCTAAGTTCTATGGATTTCATAGTTTATTATTTGCTCCTCAACCCAATTTATTATGGGCTAATCCAATAATCATTACCAGCAAAAGTTCCTTATGATGATAAGAGAGAGAAAGGGTTGTATCACTGTTTTTGTGTGTGTGTCCTTTAACTTAGGTGTAGAAAAATCTTACAGGATAGAAAGAATAAACATTGGAACTTTTTTTTGGGGGTGGGGTACTGTTCTTTTTGATACTGGTCCCCAAACAGAAATTATTCACACATCTGTTGATTTTTTTTTCACATTGCACACATTTGCACCTTTTTTTTAATGTTGACTGAATCGCTTAATTGTAGAACATTCATTTTAATGTAAATCTTACAGTATTACATGAGTGAATGTATGAAAATAGCTTGGAACAGTTTAAATTGGGCAGAATTCTGCTTTGATCATAATGTGCCTCTTCAGCATTAAAATAAACTTGCAACATATGCTGAAAAACATGTGTAATAAGTAAGTGCCTCTTGCATGGTGACTTATCTGGAAAAAATAAGTCATCATTTAATAGGATTCAAAATTCATAAAACTCTTCAAACAACTAGCAATTTGATGTTCCGATTATATCATATATGTCATTTTATAATGGCAAGTGCCTGGCTATTTCTGATTCAAAGAAATAATTTTTAAGTTTTAAAAATGGTATAAAATTGTAATTATTTTTGGAAATATTTGAAAACACAAAACATTTAGTAAGCAGGTATATGACATTTTACTATATTGTTACAGACTTGCTCTTTATTTATGCTCTTTAAAAGATACCAAAGAATGTGGCAAATTGATTTCCATCTTTAGAGCATACAATAAAAATAACAAAATTATCAGTGTCCTTGAATCATGATGAGAATTGAGAAGAATTAGTAATGACAAAGGAATTTTCAGCAAAAAAATGGCTAGATAATAACAGCTTTTGTCTTAAAAAATACCTTGGTAGATATTAGCAATTAATGACAGACATCTAAAGAATCTTTCCACCAATATTCTGAGATGTAAGGAGGAGTTGTAATATCATAGGAAGAATTCTACACACTTGCTGTATAACTGTGCACAAATAATTTATCTTCTCACTCTCTTTCCCCACCTGTAAAACTGTGTTAGTAAGGAATGCTTTTGGTTACAAGTAAAAAAATAAATTCAGCTAACAGTGGCTTAAGCATGTAAGTACTTTGAATATATTAAATCATGAAAAAGCATGGGAAACTAAACAGAGCTAGATAAACATAAGCTGCTACATACATAAAAGATAATCCATCAAAGTTTACCTTTAAACAAAAGAAATACATTGGTCACATCAGGAAATTTTCTATGGGAGGAAAAAAGTGGTTGACTAGAGGCAGCCTGTCGGCTCGCAGCTCCCAGGGAAAGAAGTGAAAGGTTCAGGCAGCTGCCTACATACGGATCTCTCATCCTGGAAGCAGCATTGCAGATTCACAGAGAAGCAATGTGGGACACTCAGTGTGGAAAAAAGAATGATGGGGTGATAAATATAAAAAGATTAGAGAAAGTTAGGAGAATAATAGTACAATAGAGCATGGGATCACCGTGCTTGCCATGCTTGCCCTGCCGGGGCAATGTGGACTGAACTACGAAACGGCACCCACCACCCCCACAGACCTCCTACCTGCTCAGACAAGGACAGACCTGGAGTCTCTGCAGAGCTGTTGCTCTAGACAATAGGCATTGTGGGAATCAGGCAACAGCTAAAGCATCCTGAACTCTTGGTTGCACTGTGCTGGGCCTATACCAGCCTGGGCAGGGAGTGGACTGACCTGTGGGTTCCCTTAGCCGTATCCTGGAACTTAAAGCCAGGTGCTTCACCCTTAGAGCGCAGCAGGACCTGGGCACAGGAATCGACTGGAGAGCAGCAGGCCTCGATCTGAGAGGCTTTGGGCAAACACTTCGGCAAGTTCTGGGTGAGGCATGGAGAGCTATGACCTCTGCACGCCTGACCTGGCATCCACAGGACTCTTGTGCCTAAGAAGCAGTCTGCAGCTTGCTTGACCCAAATCTGCCCTCCAGGCCCCAGCCACCTCCTATCTGGCTGGCCCTGACCCCGCCCTCCAGGTTGGATTGGCCCCCATCTACATAGACCCTGTTTATGGCTCAGAATCCTTGCTCAGAGGCTTGGCTTCCAGCTCCACCCAAATCCCTGCTTGGAGGCTCTCATGCTGGGGTGCAGCAAGCTCTGAACTCAGAGCCTTAGGGTAGCTGCTATGGCAAGCACCAAGAAGAGTGTGGAGAACCCCATGATCCCTGTGCTGCTAGAGCCAAAAACTGCCCACCTGACTTGATATTAGGGGGACCGTGGCGCCTGTGGAGCAGCCAGCTGCTTGCTTGCCCTGACTCTGCCCTCTGGCCCGATCACCTCCTGCCTCCTTGGCCTCGACCCCTATTGGCCCTCCAGGTCAGATTGTCCTGCCATCTGTGCAGCCCTGCTTTTGGCTAAGAGGTTTTACTTATGGCTTCTTCCTAGTCCCATCCCTGAGGCTCCCATGCCAGAGCCTGAGGTTCCACCCCTGTGCCTCCAAAAATCCCCCCAGGCCTGAGACACCATGAGCAAGTCTTCAGCACTGCACCTAGAACCCAGGACCCCACCTAAGAGCCTCTGCCATCAAGTCAGGGCTGGATAAGCAGCTCCAAAGTCCAATGCCCTGCCAGGGAACCCCAAGCTCAAAGCCACCAGCACACAGTGACCTGCTTTGAGCAATCCCACTTCCTGGGAACCCAAGTCAACCTTATCTAGCTGCTGCATTTACCTCTGTGGGGAGACTCTGGGTAGCGCAATCACCACAACATCAGCCTCAGTGAACAAGGTCTCGTCCAGCTCCAAATTTGAACATCCTACAACTATCTGGAGAGTTCTCAGTAAAGAACAGGGAAAAAGAACCCTGGCAAGATGAAAAATCAAAACAGATCAACACCCTCAAACGATCATAATGGAGCTACAGCAGTGAACTCCAACTACAAGGAAATTGCTGAAATGACAGAAATGGAATTCAGAATATGGATGGAAAATAAGATGAATGAAATTGAAGAGAAAGTTGAAAACCAACAAAAAGAAACCCAAAAACTATTTCAGGAAATTAATGAAAATGTCACTAAAGAGCTTGACAAAATTAGGAAGGATATAATAGAACTTAAAGAAATGAAAGAGTCTTTCCAGGGTTTTAAAAATGCAGCACAAAGTTTCAGCAACAGATTAAACCACAGAGAAGAAAGAATCTCAGAGCTTGAAGACAAGGCTATCAAGTTTAACCCAATCATTTAAAGAGAGAGAAGAGAACAAGAGCAGAGCAATCACTTGGAGAAATATGGGACTATGTGAAGCAACAAACATACAAGTTATAGGTATCCCTGAGAGAGAAGAAGAACGTGCTAAAAGTATGGAAAATCTATTCTGGGGAATTATTGTGAATAACTTCTCCTGTATTGCCAGAGATCCAGTCATCCAGATATGAGATTGTCATCACACTCTGGGAAGATTTATAGCAAATAGAACATCTCCTTGATACATAGCCTTCAACCTTGCCAAAGTCAAAGTGAAAGAGAAAATTCTACAAGCAGCTAGATAGATGTAAGCAAAAACTGACCTACAAGGGAAAACCCATCAGGATAACAGCAAAATTCTCAGTGGAAAGCTTACAAGCCTAAAGGGAGTCGGGCCACATCTTCAATCTTCTTAAACAAAACAACTACTGGCCTAAAATGTTTTAGCTTGCAAAACTAAATTTTACATTTGATGCAGAAATTAAGTCTTTTCCAGACAAGCAAATGCTGAAGGAATTCACCAAGTCCAGATCTGCCCTGAAGGAAGTACTGAGACTTGCACTATACATGGATCAACACAACAGATGCCCACCAGTATAATAACCCCCCAAAAGCCAAAGGTGAGAGCCCAATCATCACAATGGCTTAAGAGGTAAAACAGAGTAATAAAGTTCTACTTAATAGAAAGAACAGAAATCCACCCCACTTATCAATTTTTTTCATAAATGTGAAAGGCTTGAACTCCCCACTCAAGAGACATAGACTGGCTGAATGGATAAAAAAATACAAGGCAAGAATCTTCTATCTCCAGGAAATACATCTAACCCACAAGGACTCATTCAGACTCAAGGTGAAGGGATGGAAAACAATATTCCATGAAAGTGGAAGCTAAAAGATAGCAGTTCTCGTATCAGATAACAAAGACTTCAAATCAACAAAAGTAAAGAAAAAAGTAGTCATTATATAATGGTAAAGGGACTAATTCAACAAGAAGACATAACAATTCTAAAGCAAATCCTACTCGAGCTAAAAAAAATGATTAACAACAGCACTGTAATAGCCAGGGACTTCGACATCCCTCTGACAGAACAGAGCAGATGCTCCAAATAGAAAATAAACAAGGAAACAATAGACTTAAATGGAACTCTAGAACAAATGAGCCTAACAGATATTTACAGAACATATTTCCTCATGTTTCCATCAGATCTTTGACAAAACAGACAAAAACGTACACTGGAGAAAAGAATACCTACTGCATAAATAGTGCTGGGAAAATTGGATAGCCACAGGTAAAGACTGAAACAGGATCTGCATCTTTCACCACTCACAAAAAAATTAATTCTTGATGGATAATACACTTAAACCTAAGGCATGAAGCCATAAGAATTCTAGAAGAAAATGTCAGCAAAACTCTTATAGACATCAGTGTAGGCAATAAATTTATGAAGAAGAACCCCAAAACAATCACAGCAACAAAAAAATAAATAAATGGGACTTGATCAAATTAAAAAGCTTCTGCACAGCCATGGAAACAACTATTAAAGCAAACAGACAACCTACAGAATGGGAGAAAATATTTGCATGCTATATATCAGATCAAAGGCTGATAACTAGAATCTATAATGAACTCCAGCAAATCAGCAAGAAAAAAAATCAAGCAACTTCATTAAAAAGTGGGCAAAAGGCACGAACAGAAACTTTTCAAAAGAAGGTAGACTAATGGTCATCAAACATATGAAAAATGCTCAACATCTCTAATCATCAGGGAAATGAAAATAAAAACCACAATGAGATATCACTTAACACCGATGAGAATGGCTTTTATCAAAAAGTCTCAAAACGACAAATGCTGATGTGGATGCAGAGAGATAGGAGCAGTCATACACTGTTGATGGGACTGCAAACTAGTACAATCTCTGTGGAAAGCAATATGGAGATACTTCAGAGAACTCAAAGTAGAACTACCATTTGATCCAGCCATCCCACTATTGGGTATTTACCCAGAGGGGGGAAAAATACTATAAAAAATACACCTGCACACAATTGTTTATAGCAGCATAATTCACAATTGCAAAGATATGGAAACAACCCAAGTGCCCATCAATACATGAGTGGATTAATAAAATGTGGTATATGTATACCATGGAGTATTACTCAGCCATAAAATAGTGGTGAACTGATACCTCTTGTATTAACCTGGATGGAACTGGAGACTATTCTTCTAAGTGAAGTATCCCAAGAATGGAAAAACAAACACCACATGTACTCACCATTAAATTGGAACTAATTGATCAACACTTAGGTGCAATAAGTGGAAATCAATTCATCAGAAATCAAGCAGGTGGGGCCAGGCGAGGTGGCTCATGCCTGTAATCCTAGCACTCTGGGAGGTAAAAGCGGGAGGATCACTCAAGGTCAGGAGTTTGAAACGAGCCTGAACAAGAGTGAGACCCCGTCTCTACTAAAAATAGAAAGAAATTAATTGGCCAACTAAAAATATATAGAAAGAATTAGCCAGGCATGGTAGCACATGCCTGTAGTCCTAGCTATTTAGGAGGCTGAGACAGAAGGATTGCTTGAGCCCAGGAGTTTGAGGTTGCTGTGAGCTAGGCTGGCGCCATAGCATTCTAGCCTGGGCAACAATGAGACTCCGTTTCAAAAAAAAAAAAGAAAAAAGAAAAAAGAAATCAAGAAGGTGGGAGAGGGCAGGGGTTGGATAAATTCACACCTAAAAGGCACAGTGCATGCACTATCTGGGGGGTGGGCACACTTATAACTTTAATTCAAATGGTACAAAAATGATTTATGTAACCAAAACTTTTGTACCAGTGCAATATTCTGACATTTTTAAAAAAGGAAGTTTACTATGAAATCATTAGCAATATTTTTGTTCCTATCTAGTACTCATTGTAGACACAATTTAAAAATGAGTCTATCCTTCTTTTGGAGCCTCTCTAGAAGAACTATGAGGAAAGTTTCAACTGTACTTAAAAGAATACATTATTACTCATTCAACATAAGCTTATTGATTGTCTGCTCCCAAGTTATGCATTTGGGAATCCAAAAACAAAACAACAAACTCCAAAACAGCACAATATGTGATTCTCTTCCTTAGAAATTTTAAATTAATTTGGAAATGGTGTTCACTTTTGCAGATATATATTCTGTAAGCAGTCCTCTCTGGAAAGACCTCTGTGTGACTGTCCTACCGAGCCCACAATATCAGCAATCTTAAGCCAATCCTAAGCCAATCTTATCATGTTTTCTACTTTCCCACTTGTTTTTCCCCCAGTTGTTTTCAGTTTAGTTGGTAGCATCACCAGCAGCTTGTCTAACAAGCCTGAACCTGGGTGCCTATCCTTACACCTTGTAACACTCCCGCCTACCTGTTCATGGTGCTGTCAGTTCTACCTCCTAAATGGCTTTCACTTTCATGCACCTGGTCACAGCCTTAACTCCTTGTTATCTCTCACCAGGAATATTTCAGTGCTTCTGTAAGGGATCACCCTGCTTCTTACCTTATTTTCTTTTGATCCATCTGCAATGGTCTGAATGTTTGTGCCCTACCCTTCAAAATTCATATGTTGAAATCTTAACCTCCTAGGTGATGATAGAAGGAGGTGGGGCATTTGATTAGGTCATGATGGTGCTGCCCTCATAATTGGGATTAATGCTCTTAGAAAAGGGACTCCACAGAAATCCCTTAATCCTTTCACCTGATGAGATCACAGTAAAAAGAAAGCCATCTAGGAAGCAGACCCTCACCAGACACTGCTGTCATCTTGATGTTGGATTTCCCAGCCTCTAGAGCTGTGTGAAATAAATTTTTGTTGTTTATAAGTCACCCAGTTTATGGCATTTTTGTTATAGCCACCTGAGTGGACTATGATATCATCTTCTACAGCTTCCTAAAAGTTCTTTTTAAAATACAATCTAACCATTTCCCTACTTACCTTAGAAATATTAACTGCATCCCAGTGAACTCCAGGGAAGATTCAAGCTTTCAAGCAAGGTTTATAAGGCCCCTCATGACTGAGTTCTCATTACCTCATTTCTCACAACTCTTTAGGCTTTCTCTAAACTCTTTCCATCACAACTTTCCCCACAACCAATGACCATTCACAGAATTAAACACTCTCCCTTTTTGGCAATACTACATTTTCTTTTTTACACTTCAGTGCTTTCAAGGAGACTAATTTCTTTTAGGTTAGGAACTGTGACTTTTTACATCCATCTCAGTCACCTTCTAGAGTACCTGGCATGTATTGATCTCCTGAGCATCTATTGGTACTCAACGTAATTTTGTTGGATGAAGCAAATGATAAATGAATGAAGACATTGTATGTAATATTATGAAGCAATGCGTATGATATAACAAAATGAATATGGAGTTAAAATTTAAGCCAGAAAAATAAAAATTCTAGCCAAAATACCTAATCAAGAAGGAACAAAAACAGACAATTGGAAATTCATAACAGCTATGTAAAAATGGGGACTCCTTTTATGGGTAAAGTTGAGGAGGAATGAGAGTTGCACTAAAGTATTCATAACGATCATATTCAGCAAGGAGGAGCTGTCATATAGTCCATTAGGTGATGAGATAGCCAAAGTGCAAAGTGATTTGTATCATTTTTTTAACTGCTAAGTCTTGCACTCTGGGGGCAACACTATGTGAATTTTTGATTGTCTGGTTGCTGCCTCACACTGTAGATTAAGTACCAAAGGCGTCATAAATATATTATATCTTTATATAACATTTAGCAGAGGGCTGGTGACATAAGAGAAAGCATTAAAGAAGAGTTGTTATTAAACTGAGCCTTACAGGACTAACAATTTAAATAGCAGAGGAGGTAAAACTTTCTATGTTGTTAGATGATGGCAATCAGGACTCTTGAAGGAATAGAAAATAATTTGGAGAAGGTCTGAAAGTTGCTTAGAGGACTATTGGCAATAAAGTTGTGATTATAAATAGTTTAATGGCAAGGTTCTTCCTCTTTAAGAAATATAAATCAATTACAGGTATCAGTGAAGGAGAATGACATCACTAAAGTGTATTGAGGATGATGAATCTGGCTATAGTAAGAACCGGAAGTCATGTCACCCAGGAGTCATTCAGTTTCAAGTTAGAGAAACCCAACTCAATTGGCTAAACAAAACTAGACCTTTAAAAAAAAATTTAAATTTAGAATGACTTTAAAATAGAGAAAGTGGATATATTTGCTCATGTAACTGAAAAATCCATGACTAGGTTCAGGAATGGCTGAATACAAGTGCTCAAACAATTTTAGTAACCAGATTGACTCCTGCCATGCCGTGGGAAATTGGCCTCTGGAAGCTCCAGGCCTGTGGCCAGTTCTGAACCTACAGTGAAATGTGAATGCCTCCTTTCCAATGATTGTAGTGAGGGTCTTTGTTTATGCCTTGCTCACCACTATATACTCAGAACCTAACCTAGCAATTGATACATGTGATTTTAATATGTGTTTTAAATTTTTTTTGTTTTAACACTTGTTTTTATAATTTATGAGATTGTTATAAGCATGTGGTAAATAACAAATGTCTTGTTTTGCAAAATTGTTCTTCAGAGAGCTAAGAAATTGTATACTCTGTTATCATTACAACTTTTATTTCAGAAATCATAAAACAATAATATAGTAAAGTCATTGTATTAAATTAATAGCCGAATAAAAAGCTTCATTAAAGTGGGCTGCCAACAGCCCAGTTGTAGTCCAGCTTTGTTCTACTTGCTAATTGCATCCTACTGAACTTTCTGGTTTTACTATGCCTTACACCTAGAACACTTCGGTATCAACTATTTGTCCCCATTTCTTGTGGAAATAAGACCAGTCTGGATCTTATTTCTGCTTCTGGGTTCACAGTGAGTCCAATCCTGTCCCATGCAGCCTGCAGAGTGATGACCTAGTTTCTCTATCCCCCTTTGATACCACGGTGTGATGCTCATATTCTGCCCCTCTCCTGAGGTGTCCAGCCTAATTGTATTTCCCATTCATCTGACCCAAATGTTTTCTTCGATCATACCTTTTATATTTGTTCTTTTGTTCTTCTATTCTTCTTTTCTATTCATTTTGCATTCCCTACCACTTCAATATTTGTAGACATAGGTCTTCCATCTGAGCCCCACCACCCTCAATTAGTTTACCTCCATTTTTTTTCAAACTGTACCCATGGAAATGCTGATCCATCAAAAGTGTAGCATTCACAGAGTTCATAATTGCATTACTTATACAAACAGTATATTTAGTCTGGGAGAGAAAGAAAGAGAATGAGCAAGAAAATTACTGTGAAACTGAAACAAGGGATTTAATCACAAGATAAGGTCACTACCATTCTTCCTTTAAAAGCAGAGTAATTGTGTCCCAGAAATATTAAATGACTTGCCTGAGTTTGCCCTTGTAGCTAATTCAAAAGTTAGGACTAAAAATCAGAACTTCTAAGACATGTGTGAGTGTAATTCTTTCTACTTGGACCTTCTATTTGTCATAATCATGCCAAGTGTTAAATATTTAAATATTTCCATACAGTTGGCCCTGATCTTCTAGGTTACCAATGTCCATGACATCCCAGACTTCTCCAGATCCAGCAATTACAGAGTCCAGCCCTCTGGACCTTGTTTCTTTGCAATAACTAAGGTCTACTCTGATTGGCTAGTGTGCTTGATGGCTGTGAAATAATTTGTTATCTCCCCAACTTCAGTAGCATCATGGTGGCAATTCACACATGACCAGAAATGTATCAATAACAACTACATTTTTTTAACAGTTTGGTAGCCAGGAAAAGATCAGGCAGGCTTATTGCTTATTATAGAAGGTCAAAGTTCTGTAAGCTAGGGGTTCCTCTTCTATAATGCATCACACTCTGTGTACAGGTACCTCCTGGACCTCTTTGTTTCACTCCATGGAAATGGGAGTTCTGGGGCCTAATTCAAATGTCAATACTCTGGCTACTGCTATTGTTATTGTTAATAAAGTCTTAGGTTTCTGACCCAAGAAACTCATGTCTTCCACCAGCTTCAACAAAACTGTGGCAGGCTAACATGTTTGCTTTAAAGAAAGGTAAAATCTCAGATGTTTCACACCTTGACAACTTGTATCCATTTCCCTAAGAAAAGTTTCTCTTCTTACCAAAGTTCTCCCTAGATCTCTGCTATCTAATTTTTTCTTAATACTTTCACCACCTGGATTCAAAATTCCTTATTTTTCTTGATGATCCATGCAGAACAGATTCTTTTCAGTTGCAACTCAAATTAATACTCATACCTGAATCTGTTTAGTCTCAAATGCTAGTTTCAATCTTTTGTTGAGATAAAGAAAAGAACTGAATAGATGTAGAGGTCAACTCTGAAACTTCACTGAATAATTCAATTATTTGACCCTATCCTCACACACTTTGAGCCCACGGGTATGAATTTATCTATCTAACATGACTCTCTAGACTCATTTTTCTTGGGTAGATCAGCCTATTTCACACCTGATGACCTTAGCTAGGTGGCCTATATCAGAAAGAAGTTATGATTCCATTTGGAGCATTTGCTCAAAAATATCTACCTTTCCACTGGATGAATGCCAATGTCAAACAGAAATCACTAGTAGGTTTTCTTTGAAATGTTCATCTCAGCTATACAATTGTTATTTGAGAAACAGATCTTTCTAATATTTTTCCAATGAAGTTGATATTCATTCTGCATTTTTACGTAACAGAAAAAAAAATGTTTGAAAGGTTCTGTACAGGAGCTTTAAATTATCTGGTAAAAGTGGTGATCAGTCCAAACACATTAAAATTCTATTTTCTTTTACAAGTGTTTGCTACAGATGACCCCCACTGATCTTAAATATATTTCTGTATCTGTAACTGAATAGAGGTTTTCTGTACAGCATGTTCTAATGGCACTCTGGCCTTTAGCCAACAAGGCACTGAATAAGGCTATTTTTAAAATACAGAAACTGGGAACAGCTGCAGCAATCAAATTTGATAAAAACAGAGAGGAACTTTGCTTTTTTTTTTTTTTTAACGGTTTGTCCGAGTTTAGTCTTCTTTCATAGAACTGCTTTTGTTCTGTTGTACGAAGGGCTACAAGACCAATACAGTGAAGCCCTTTTAAACAAATAACTTTTAAAAAACTATGACTAAATAGAATAATTTTTCTTTGTACCAAGAATTTTTCACTGCAATGAAAACTATTAAAAAGGAGTTATGTCTCTTGTAAGAGGAGGTAGAAGAATGAGATATATTGGCAAAGTTTGTGTTACAAAAGATATTCAGCTTTCCTGACCACCAAAACAACTTCTTGAAAGGGAAAGTAAAGTTCTTAGTTTCTCAGTGTTGGAAATCTGAAAGTCTGCATTTGAACTTCTCTGAGGTTTTCAATTGTTGCTAGGGGTAAAGGTACTTTTAATGGTCCATTTCTACTTTTCACATTATTATTAGTCATGAATGTTGCAGTATTTTCTAAAAGCTGGATTAATATCAATGCAGTTCTTTTGTAAAGATAAAATGACTTGCTTTTTAAAACGTAAAGGAAAACTTTTTCACAGAGACTTTTTGTATTTATCTGAATCCCTCAACATGTCTATATACAAGGGCTTATTCTTTTTTTTTAATTCAATCTCTCTGGAAACTTGTCAGTACATGATTAATAAGGGCCATGAGGTGACTAGATACTGAAACTGTTCTATACTGTTGTGGGTTGCAAGTTCTCTCTTCTAAATGATTTCGTGTGTAGAGTGGATTTCTCTGCTAACTTCGTAATTGATGTGACAAAGGACATTACATTTCTTGTAAGTATTTACAAATGGAATTAATGTAGAAATTCCATATAAATAAAACTACTTATGTCAACATTAATGCAATTGGGTAACCTAACACAATAATATAATTATTTTTCTGTAGCTATAAGGTCATGAAATAAAATTGCTGCCTAAGAAAGAGGGAGAAAAAGGAAATATATACAAAATAGAAGTACTCAGGTGTATACTAAGCTGTCTTACTTATTAACAGGTACTTTATTAGTTATGGTGGTACATCTGTACACAGTCTGTTATGTGCTTTAAAAATGATAAATTAACCAGAATCTGTTCTGACTTGAAGGATGCTTTCCTAAAGGCATTGATGAGTCAAGAACTGTTCCTCTATAAATGGTGGGGCAATGATGATACGAAATACGTTTAGAGTTTGAGACAGTAACAGTCCCTGTTCAGTTCATGAGCAAGGGATCCTCAGTACTGCAGTAACAGTAAAACTCCTTAAACACACACACTGTTCTAAGCAGAAACTATGACATTCCTGTTGTGCAGAGCCTTGAACTCAGCAGGTTTTCAAGGATTGTCTGGCAAGACACCAGGCTTCATGCTATAGTCCTGTATTTTACTGGTGCCAGAAAGTTCTAAATGAAGGTTGCCAGGATTTAATTCTATTTAATCATGTAGCCTCTTCTCTGATGACAAACTGTCAGAGGAGTAAAATTTACTTCTGACCAGCAGTCTTTTTATGCCCAATAACCCCCAATATAATAGAGTCTTTCAATCTCTTGCTAGAAGTATTGTATTTATATGTAACCAGGATAGATTGGATACCAATCCGAGTTCTGTTATACAGGGAAAAGTTTAGTGTAAATCACTATTCCCCATCATTATGCTTTGTCCTTATTTTAATTTTCGGCATTGAATTTATGAGTTCAAACGCATTATCATGTTTTTACAGTTTTATTGTTTTTCACGTTTTTCACATTTCATTGAAAGTAAAGTAAAGGGACAGTAGAAACATCTCATTGTAGTCTATAACATATTTCAAGGAAACAATTGCTTTTCATAGTGCTTCTGGATATTGAGTGTAAAGACTATATAGTCATATATGAAATAATATTGGAACTTTCTCTTACCATATTAGATTTTAATTTTGTTTTTTTTGTGTGTGTGTTTTCCTTTTAATTGCTGAAGCTTCTTGATTGTTGGGAGATGAGTGTTGGTGATCTCCCTGGTGACTTCATCCCCTTAGCTGGCATCAGCGGCACGGTTCAGGATGCCCTTCCAGAAGCTATTCAGGATTTGCTGACATCAGCCTTCATTCATGAGCACTTGCTTTGTTTAGTGATGGCACTAATATGAGGAGACACGTGAAGTAGCTTGGTTTATAGAAGAGGGCAGAGGAGGCATGGGGCTGTGAAAACATTCCCACACACACTAACGGCTCATTCACACAGAAAACAAGTGAGAGCCTTCAGTCCCTTCACAAAGCTTGACAAGAACAAACTGACTCAAGAATCCAGAAGCAGCAGTGTTCATATTCATCATCGGCTTATGCTCGTAAACTTTCTGCTTATGTTGACTGATAATACACATTGCCGGTTGCAGCAATGGATTGCTGTGGGAAGTCTTTAAACTGGTTCTCTATGGGTCTTCTGAATGAAATACTTATGATTTATTTGGTTGTGTGTCCCATGGTGAAGCTCACTTTTCAACTATGCTATAATGAAGTGACTTACAGGTCCTGAACTGCTTTGGTCACAATAGGGAAGTTGTTGACAATATGCCATACTGTGATTTCTGGTCTTTCCTTTTTTTAAAGATTCATTTATGGAAGTTCAGAATTTTAGAATGAAAACACATAATGCTATAGTCAGCTCTGGCTGGTTGTTTTCAAAAACCAGATGGCTTTAAAGAGATAATCAAATCCATTCTTTAAAAGTCATTTTTAAAGTCAAGCATGTGATTCCACTATAAATATATATATACATATGTGTGTATGTATATGATTTCTGTGTATGTACATTAAACCCTCATTTTTCAGATTTCAAAAGGAAATGGGATATTTCAGATTGTTAGATTTTCCAAATAACTCAGGTTAATCCATTCATGTACCAGACTCTAATATTTTTAGTTTTTACTTAACTATTTTGGTTAAAAATCTATCTAAAAAGTATTTTGCATTTTTTAGTCCTCTTTTTTAAAAAATTATTTATTTTTATTGACACATTATAATTGTACATATTTATGTGGTGCAGTGTGATGTTTCATTAATATCTATGTCAAACAATTATCCAATCAAGGTAGTTAGTGTATCCATCACTTCATGTGTATCATTTCTTTGTGTTAAGAACATTTAAAAGATCTTCTTCTAGCTATTTTTTAATGTGCACTATTTCACTGTTAACCCTGTTCATCCTACAGTGCAGTAGAACACTAGAATTTATCCCCATTACCTAACTGTAACTTTGTAACCATTGAGCAGCATCTCCCCATTATCTCCTCCCACCTCCCTTCCCCAGTCCCTGGTCTCTGGTCACCACTATCATGCTCTCCGCCCCTATGATACCAGAGCTCTGTTTTGCTTGTTCATTTGTTTCCTTAGATTCCACATATGAGTGAGATCATTTGTTTTTTGTTGTCTTTCGATGTCTGGCTTATTTCACTTAACATGATGTTCCCCTATGTTGTCTCAAATCATAGGATTTTATTCTTTTCTAAGGCTGAATAGTATTTCATTGTGTATATATATCACATTTTCTTTATCCATTTATGTGTTGTTAGATAATTCGACTGATTGCATTTCTTGGCTATTGTAAAGAATGCTGAAATAAACATGGGAGTGCAGCTATTTCTTCGACATACTGAACTCAATCCCTTTGTGTATACACCCAGTAGTGGGATTATTGGATCATATGGGTTCTATTTTTAATTTGTCGAGGAACCTCTATATTGTTTTGTTTTTTCAGAATGGCTGTACTAGTTTACAATCTCACCAACAATGTGTAAGTGTCCCTTTTTCTCCACATCCTTGCCAATATTTATTTTCTTTTGCTTTTTTAATAATAGCCATTCTAACGGGAATGAGGAGGTATCCAGGGGAGGTTGAGTTGTATTTCCCTGATGATTAGTGGTGTTGAGCATTTTTTCACATACCTACTGGCAATTTGTATATCTTCTTTTGCAAAATGTCTATTAAGGTCTTTTGCACATTTTTAAAATGAGTTATTTGGTTTGTTGCTGCTGAGTTGTTTAAGTTCTTTACATATTCTGCATATTAACTCCCTGTTAGATATAGAGTTTGCAAATATTTTCTCCGAGATTGTCTCTTCACTCTGCTAATAGCTTCTTTTGCTTTTCAAAAGCTATTTATTTTGATGTAATCCCATTTATCTATTTTTACTTGTGTTGCCTGTGTTTTGAGGTCTTATTTCGAAAGTCCTTGCCCAGCCCAAGGTCATAAAGCATTTCCCCTATGTTTTCTTCTAGTAGTTTCATAGTTTTGGGTTTTACATTTAAGACTTTAATTCATTTTTATTTGATTTTTATGCATGGTGTGAATTTGGGGCCTAGTCTCAATCTTCTACATATGGATATTCAATTTTCCCAGCATCATTTATTGAAGAGACTATCCTTTCCCCAATGTGTTTTCATAGCATCTTTTTCAAAAATCAGTTTGCTATAGGTGTGTTAATTTATTTCTGGGTTTTTCATTCTCTTCCATTGGTCTATGTATTTGTTTCTATGTTAGTACCATGATATAGTAACCAAAAGGTTACTATTGTATTGTAGTATATTTTGAAGTCAGGAAGTGTGATGTCTCCAGTTTTGTTCTTTTTGCTCAGCATTGTTTTGGCTATTCAGGGTCTTTTGTCATTTCATATGAATTTTAGGATTTGTTTTATTTATGTGAAGAATGTCATTGGTATTTTGATAAGGATTGCATTAAATCTATAGATTGCTTTGGGTAGTATGGCCATTTTAACAATATTAATTCTTCCAATTCATGAACATGAGATATTTTTCCCTTTTGTGTGTGTATGTCCTCTTCGTTTCTTTTATCAGTGTTACATAGTTCTCATTATAGAGATCTTTCACTTCTTTGGTTAAGTTTATTCCTAGGTATCTTACGTTTTTTGTAGTCAGGGTAAACTGAATTATTTTCTTGATTTCTTTTGCAGATAGTTCACTGTGAGCCTATAGAAACACCACTGATTTCTGTATGTTAATTTTATTGTATCCGTGTCCAGTTTTGGAATCAGGGTAATGCTATCCTTATAAAATCAGTTTGGAAGTACTCCTTCCTGTTAAATTTACTGGAATAGTTTGAGAATAATTGGTATTAGCTCTTTTTCAAATATTTGGTAGAATTCAGCAATGAAGCTATCAAGTTCTGGGCTTTTCTTTGATGGAAACCTTTTTATTACTGATTCAATTCTCCTTACTAATTTTTGGTTTGTTCACATTTCCTATTTCTTCATAATTTAATCTTAGTCAATTGTATTTGTCCAGGAATTTATCTATTTCTTTTATGTTATCAAATTTTTTGGTGCATAGTTTTTATGGTCTCTTATAATTCTTTGTATTTCTGCAATATTAGGTGTAATGTCTCCTTTTCATCTCTGATTTTATTTGAGTCTTATCTCTTTTAGCTTAGCCTACTTAATTATATCACCATTTTTCTTCATCTTTTAAAAAAAACCCACTCTTCATGTTGTTAATCTTTTGAATTTCTTTCGTCTTTATTTTTTTAGTTTATATTCTGAGCTTTATTCTTTTCTTTCTACCAATTTTGAGGGTGTTTTTGTCCTTGATTTTCTAGTTCTTTGAGGTGCATCATCAGGTTGCTTATTAGAAATCTTTCTTCTTTTGTCATGTAGGCATTTATTGCTATAAACTTTCCTCTTAAAACTGCTTTTGCTGTGTCCCATAGGTTTTAGTATGATGTGTTTTCATTCTCATTTGTCTTGAGGAAATTTTTGATTTTTCATTCAACTTTTTCATTGTCCCATTATTTAAGACCATGTTATTCAATTTCCATGTATTTATAAAATTTCTAATGTTTTTCTTGTTTATTTCTACTTTATACTATTGTGGTCAGAAAAGATACTTGATATGATCTCTATCTTCCTAAATTTTTTAAGATCTGCCTTTTGGCTTAGCATGTGATCTGTCCTTAAGAGTATTCCATGTGCCATTGAGAAGAATGTGTATTCTACAGCTGTTGGATAGGATGCTTTGCCAATATCTGCTAGATAAATTTGGTCTATGGTATAGTTTATGTCTGACTTTTTTTTTTTTTGAGTTTTTTTTGTCTATATGATCTGTCCATTGTTGAAAGAGAGGTGTTGAAGTTCTCTACCATTTTCATATTTCAGTCTATTTCTCCTTTTAAGTCTAATAATATTTGCTTTATATATCAAGGTGTAACAGTGCTGGATGTATATATATTTATAATTAATTGTTATATCCTCTTATAAATTGATCTTTATCATTATATAATGAACTTCTTTGTCCCTTTGTAGAATTTTGACTTAATATCTATTTTATCCGGTATAAGGGTGGCTTTATCTGTTTGCTTTCGGGTTTTGTTTGCATGAAATATCTCTTCCCATCCTTTTACTTTCAGTCTTTTTGTTTTTAATGGTGAGGTGAGTCTCTTATTGGTACTATATAGTTAGGTTTTGTTTTGTTATCCATTCAGCCACTCTATATCTTTTAACTAGAGAATTTAATTAATTTACAGTCAAGGTTATTATTGAGAGAAAAAAATTATTCCTGTGATTTTGTTAATTGTTTTCTGGTTGTTTTGTAGATGCTTTGTTCCTTTCTTCTTCTGATTTGGTGGTTTTCTGTGGTGCTAGGCTTTGTTTACTTTCTTATTCTTGTTTGTTTATCTGCTGTAATTTCTTTCTTTGATGTTAACGTGGGACTAACATAAAGAATCTTATAGATATGATAGACTGCTTTAAGCTGATAGATACTTAACTTTGGTCACATAAAAATATGCTAGACTTCCCCCCAACACACACACACACACAATTTATATTTTTGTTGCCTTAATTACTTCTTTCTTATCTATTGTGTATACCTTAGCCAGTAAGTGTAGTTATTGTTGTTTTTGACCATTTTTATGTTAAACCTTCAAACCAGAGGATTGAAAGATTTATAAGACCCCATTGTATCACTGGAATATTCTAGTTTGATTTATGAATTTATCTCTACTAGTGAATTTTATCCTTTCATATGCTTCCATGATAGTAATTATCATCCTTTTGTTTACAGTTGTAGCACTCCCTCAAGCATTTCTTGTAAGGTCAGTCTGGTGGTGATAAATTCTTTCAGCTTATTTAGGAAGATCTTTATTTCTGAAGGATAGCTTTGCTAGTATAGTATTCTTGATTGACATGTTTTTTTCTTTCAGCACTTTGAACATATCATCTCATTCTCTCTTCACTTGTGAAGTTTCTGCTGAGAAATCTCCTTATATCTTAATGAGGATTCTCTTATATCTGACAATACTTTTCTCTTTCAGTTTTTAGAATTTTCTCATTGTCTATACTTCTATCAGTTTGATTATAATGTGCCTCATAGAAGATCTTTGGGCTTGAGTCTATTTGGGGACTTCTGAGCTTCCTGAATCTGAATGTCCATATTTCTCACAATACTGGGGAAATTTTTAGCCATTATTTCAGAAAATAAATTTTCCATCACTTTCTTCATCTCTTTCCCTCTGGCACTCCTATAATTTAAAAATTTATTTGCTTGATGGTGTTTCATAAGTACAGCTTCGTCATTATTTTTTACTTTTATTTTATTTTTATTTTATTTTTTGTTCCCTTAATGGATTATTTCAAAAGACCCATCTTCAAGTTAAGAAGTTCTTTATTCTGCTTTATCTAATCTGCTGTTGAAGCTCTCAGTTGTATTTTTTTAATTCATTTATTGAATTGTTCAGCTTCAAGATTGCTGTTTGGTTCTTTTTTGTGATATCTATTTCTTTGTTGAATTTCTCAATTGGATCATGAATTGCATTCGTGTCTTCATTGAATTGCTTGTCTGTGATCTCTTGTATCTTGCTGAGTTTCCTTAAAATCATTATATTAAATTTCTTTTCAGGCATTTCATAAATGTCTTTTTCTTTGGCATCTATAACTAGAGACTTATTGCATTCATTTGGGGTGTCATGTTTCCTTGCTTTTTCATGTTTGTTATGTCCCTATGTTGAAACCAGTGAATCTAATGAAAACATTTAATGTTAGGATTGTTAGCATCACCATTTTAAGGTGATATATATATATATATATATTTTGTTCCCATCACTGATAACATTTAATTGGTTAGTTCATACCATTGTCACAGTAAGTAACATTCAATTTGGAGTCAAGCATACTGAGTTGGAAAACCACATTTTAAATTATATGTGAAGACTTGAACAAATTGCCCCATCAATAAAATGAAGAAAATAATATCAGCCACCAATAACTGTTGAGAGTCTTAAGTGGAAAAATGCCAGTAAATCCCTTAGCAGGGAATCTATTCATAGGAAGTATGAAGTGTATATATATATGTATATATATATACACATCCCCTAAATATATATATAAATAAATATGTATTTATTTATATTATGTATAAATTACTATATATATATGTATATATATACCCTCTCCATTCTCTCCCTCCTTTGTTACTAGACCCACAATTGTATACTATATTCCTTTAGGTGTCAAAAGCCTGATTTCATGTTTACATACTTATACTTTGGAACACAGAGTTCACATTAATACATTTTTGCTATATGTATCTCTACCCACCCCCTTTTTAAATTCACATCTTCTAATTTATGCAGGTCAGGGAAAACAGCTATTTATGCTTGTGGGAAGCACATCTAAATTAGGAATCAATGGAAAATAGTTGGATATGTTGAAGAATACTCGAACTGTTCACTTTGGTGGATGAATTTCATATATCTCTTGGCTCTTTAAAAGGGTATTCTGGATCCTCACTTACGTTTCAAATCGTTTCTAGATAAAGGAAGCATCACTGGAATGCATACAATCTATAGAAGGTACAACTCCCTAGCTAGCCTGGTCTTACCTTCATCAAATAAGGACTTAATAAGTGGCAATATAATTAGCAATTTATGCTGATTACAAAATGCCCCTGCAGAGTCAATGAGTGTACTTCCACATGGCCTCCCACAGTGGTGCAGAATGTTGCTGGACACCATGCATCAAGGGGTTTGTCCTGCACTGCTCCACCTCCCCTCCCCCTTTCTTCAGTACACACTATATTCTGCGAAATGCTGCAACCCACATTCAGTCTGTGTTTGTGATGCATCCTCTTCTGTTCCTTCACATATGGCAGTCTGAGACAATTACATAATGAGACATATTATCAGGGCATAACTGTCAAAAATGAAGAGACTAAGCTATGAATAAATATTACCCGCTTATTAGCTGTATTGCCCCTGTGTTCTCTAATCTATATGTGCCCCGGACTTTTAGAATTTACATCCATACCCTTGATTACCTGTGCAAAAAACTAATGCAGTACTAAGGGTGTTCAGGAAAAGATTTATAAAGTCAAAGGCAAATTTTCTTCTAGAGTAGGGTTTTTTACCATTTTGGGGCTGTAGTCCTCTTTCCAGGTCTGGTGAAATCTACTGACTTCTCAGACTAATGTTTTAAAATTCATAAAATAAAATATACAGGCTATAAAAGAAAGTGATATATGTGATTTCTTATTAACAAATCAAATTTAAACTAGCAGAAGTTCAGTAGTTATTAAAATTTCAATATAATAATGAATATAAATAGCATTTTGAAATATATACAAATAAAAATGTAAATAAAATTAAATTTAAAGTATTATTTTATAGAGACTACTGAAGATATTTAAGGATTGTGATTAATTAAAATTTAGTACTATTTTTTAAAAGGAAATATTGTAATACCTATAATGTGATATGGAAAATCTGTGATATCTGTCACTGAGAAAGTCCCACTGTATTGCTACTACACTATGATTTCTTGCATAAATTTATACATGAAAAGTAATGCTTAATTTCAATTACATTTTAGTGAAAATAAAGTTGTATTTTCCTACACTCAAATTCACAGAACGTATGTTAAGAATTCTGCTTTGATATGACCCAATTTTGAAGGTTTTATTAAGTTTTATTTTCCCTCTGAAGCACCTCTTCTAGACTTTCTATTTTAAATGTGAAAATACCTAATTTAAAAGATTTTTCTTGCCTCTTATCCCCATGGAGATATTTGGAAGACATGTTAACTATTTCAGAAACCTACTGTTTTCCCCTTCAAAAGTATGCCTCATTACACTCTATTTATAGAATGTAATTGAGCAAAAGCCAATATATTTCTTTGGATAGACACATACACATCTCAAGATCAGAGTGGCACGATTTCTCAATGCCTGACACATGACTCTTAAAGGTAGAGCTGTCTCCCACCTGGATCTGCAGGTATGGTTGCAACTTCTGCCTTCCTATATACAACTACTTTTGCTCACACTCAACAGAATGTAATGATTGAACATAATGTTGAATGTTAAGCTGTTCTAGTTTATTTTATAAAAAAGTTTGTTGGAAACTTTGGTGTTTCATGATAAATAACAAATGGATTGTGGTAAACCCCATAGTACACAAGTGTGGTGAGACTCCATGGTTGAGAACAGCTGTTCTACACATGAACACATATACTGTGAAATTAATGCTTACAGGCATTATATCTTACAGGCATAAAAACACCATTTAACGTTTATAGCAGAAGAACTAAAGTCAAAACCTCAATGATTTGAGTCAAAACCTCAGTGATTTGAAAGAGTTCATATTTCTCTTAAGCATAGGTTGGCAAACTTTTAATGTAAAGGTCCACATAGTAAATATTTTTGGCTTTGTGGGCCATCTGGTCTCTACTCTGCCATTGAAGTATGAAAGTCAACACAGACAGGACCTAAATGAGTGAATGTGGCTGTTGTCCAAGAAAAACTAATTTATGGACACTGAAATTTGAATTTCATGTAATTTTCACGTCATAATATATTATGCCTTTTAAAATGTTTTTCTACTTTTTAAATATATAAAATCTTTCTTATTTCATAAGCTATACAAAAACAGGCAGTGGGCTGGCTTTGGTCCATGGGCTATAGTTTGCTACTCCTACTGTTAAATATATTATAAAATCAATAGCCAGGTAGCAAACCAATTAAGTAGGTTAATCTAGTTGGTAAGAACATCCAAAGGAGAGCTGCACTTAAAATAAATTTTAGCTAGAATGTGAGGTGAGGAAGTCTTTGACATTTTCAGATGATACCACATACAGGCATAGAATTCAAAATTATATGGATAGAAACTCTCTTTGTCTGAAATCAGTCAGGACCTTAATCTCAAAGGTAACAGGAAGAAGACACTAATTATATGTAGACATTGCAGATTGTACTGCATCAAAACATGTGGAAATGTTATGGGAGTAAATTTGTACAGTATATTTGTATTTTTTCCCTGAAAACCTAATTAGAAGAAATATGGTATTTATTTACCTTTGCCAGAGTTACTAACATTCCACTATTCACACACAATTATTTATGTTAGCAAGAACATAAAAGTTTAAAAACCTAGGTCTTCTAAATCCATGAAAAATAGCTTCATTACTGCTTATTAATGGCAGAATTGATTTTCAGGGCATTTTTTCAGGGAGAAAAAAACAAAGACAAATTAAAAGAAAGAAAAAAATCAGAAGGAGGGTGGTAGACAGTAGCAATATGGTGTGTGTATAGACAAATCCCTGTGATTCATGAAAAAGTTAGGGCTCACAGATTAACTCTGTCGTGAAAAAGTATTTCATTTCTTATAGAATAGTTCCTACCAACATGCTTCAGATCACTACAAAAATTAGCACGAAATTTCACCTATTTAGGAATCAGGCAGTGCAAAATGTACAATATTAAATGTGAACTCTAATCCTGTGGTGGTGGTCATGGTGGTGGTGATGGTTGTTTTATAAATATCACCAGGCACATCTGGGACTTTAGTGCTTGCCACAATGTCGTTTTCTGGTTGACATATATCTAAGAAATGCGTATATTAACACCCAGGCTATAGAGCCAAGCACATTTTAGTGCCGGCTACAGCTGAAAGAATATGTTTCCATTCCTTGTCCATCTGTTCTTGGCAACATAAATTTAAACTAGAAATACAGAATAAGTTTCATGAGAAATAAGTCTAAATAGGATTTAGAACAGCAAGGTGGATGCTCTAAGTTATTATGACTTGTAAACATTTGATTTTGTAGCTAAAAGATTGTTTTTCCTTGGAAGTAATCTCATGCTGCAGCTATAGCTTTAAAGTTAAAAAATAATAGTTTTATTTTTTTATCATTCAATTAAAAAATATAGTGGTTTGGTCACAAGTTCTAAGTGCCTATATTAAATTTCCCAATGATCATGGGGCTAATGAACTTTGATATTTCAAAGCACTATTTGCCACCACACAGTTGAACTACAATGCAAATGAATCATTAACATCTCTGCACTCCATGCTAAAATGGATTCATTAATGAGGAGTAAGGGCTTTCTGTACAAAATGGATTCCATGCAAAACAAATTTGCTTGTTTTTTTATGAGTCCAGCTTCAGCTATGACCAGCTATGACATGATTATCTTATGTAATAATCATACCTCCTACTATATGCTAACCCCCCAGCTTTTTCTGCAACTAAAACAATATGAAATTATTTACTTACATTTGAAAATACACAAAAGTACATAGGAATATTAAAATTAAAAAGAACTATAGATATGTACCTAGTCTCCTGCCTCCAAATCAAGGGTCCTGGCACTCTCAGCAGATAGGTGAGCAGATGGGCTCACTGTGTCCTGGAGCAGGACTCCCTTCTACTGATGTGAGTTCAACGCATGCTTTCTGAGTGCAAATTTGCAGATCAGAAAGGGAACTTGTAGCTCATACAGTGTGGTGGTGGTGGCTGTTGTTTTATAAATATCACCAGGCACACATCTGGGACTTTAGTCCCAATCTCCATCCCTATATAAGAAAAAATTTCTGTAATTTTTTATAGTCTGCCCTTTTCATTTGATTTATCAAATGTAGCATAGAGCTTCAAAGTTTTTGGTTCAAATTTTGTCTCTGTCATTTCCTAGGTATGTGAATACGAATAAAGTCATTGATGTCCCCAATTTTCAGCTTCTATATCTGTAAAAGGAGATAATCATATTTATCTCAAATTTGTTTTGAAAGGGAGCAAATGAGATAAAATATAGAAAGTGATTAGTTCAGTGACAGGCACTTAATAAACCCTCAATAAGCAATGCCTCTTACTATTAGCCCCTTTCTAGTGTCCTCTGTTAAAAAAAATGATAATGATTGCACTGTGCTAATTAGCTAGTCAATTCCCAAACAATATTGTGGTAGAATATTCCTTAACATCAGAAAAAACATTTTAAGAAACTACTATTATCTCTTGAACTTCTACACAAAGCTACCTATTACTGTGGACAAGCCATTCAATAATTTAGGGACCCAGTCTTCTAATTTATAAAATGAAACGCTTCAACGCCGTGATCTCTAAGGTCTCTTGTTCGAGTAATTTAACAAAATCATGTTTGACAGCTTATCTTCATACTTTATTTATAGTGTCGAAATGTGTTTGCTGCCAAATGTCTGATGTGGGATGTATAAATGTTCCATATATACATGTGGAATAACATTAAGTTTGTTGATGTTAAAAACTACTGGTATATTTCTTGGTATTATTTGGCTCAGAATCTATATTCTTCCCATTTTGTTTTAGAATAAGCTGACAGCGAATCATTTTCCATAGAACCTCAAGGTTTAGTTAAAGTGAACATTAACTAAACCTAAAAGTAGGCCATGGTTGCATTACTTTTAGTTTCTAAGACAGAGAAGCTTTTTTTGTGAAGCGGTTTTCAGGTTTTTCTATTTTTTAATCTCCGTAATATCTAATGGCATTAAATTGTGGGCATATGCACTGTTACGGACAAGCATCTATTTTCTTTCAGATCTGAGTGACCAGCTGCTGGAGGTGGTTGGCTTGGAAGGAGCCATGGAGATGGGGCAAATATACACAGGACTGAAAAGTGCTGGCCGGCGACTGGCTCAGTGCTCCTGCGTGGTCATCAGGTAGTTCTTTCTCTGTAATTGACGAAGGGCTTTGACCTGGCAGAACCTCAAGATCATTAAAAGTGTGCAGAACTCTGATAGTGACATTTGTCTTAATTGCACTTCAAATGTTCAACTATTAATACTGATGTATTTCAAAATACTGGAAACTGGCAGATTTTACGTATTCGTTAGCTATTGCTTATCAGATTCACTGAAATCTGGTTCTCTCTTGTTAACTATCGTGGACACATTGATGCACCAATTCTAACATATGAATTTTATCCTTGCAGATTAGCTCATATTCATTTTAGTCTACTGAAGCACCTAAGTACTTACTGGGCAAATAGCCCAAATAGTGGTGTTGGAGCACCACTGACTTAAATTCTTTCCTGAACTAAAGTGCCACATTGTTTTGTAAAATTAAATAATTAATTTTTGCACAGTAAGATTTTATATGTGGGTTAAATTTGGACCTTTTCAAGAAAATTTTTTCCAAAATTTCACCTTAAGGGGAAAACAGAAAGAAAAAGTCTATGTGGACCCTAGGGTGATATGAAATATTGTAGCACAGACATAATTGATGTTATTTATTTGAAAATGTTGGTACTGGGAAATCTGGGACATCAAATACTTTTTGCAATGTGGAGGTGTGAAAGCAAGGAGACAGTAGGAATTCTGATCGTCTCATTAAACATAAACACTGATATTTTTCTTTTGGCGTGGAGAATTTTTGTTTATACCACCACATTTACCATGAAGCTCTTAATATTCCTGTGACCAGGACACCTTTCAGGGTATGCATTAATAATAAAGAGTTGAAGCCCCTTTCAAAAGAGATAAATTTAGAGCCCAGCTATTACCATATTTGCCTTCCTTGGGCTCACTGTCTTATATCTTGCATATAGTCCATAGTGTAAAATATTTCAGTGTTATACTTACAATGAAATATTTTCCCCCAGGACTAGCAAGTCTCTGCCAATGCAGATTGATGGGGAACCGTGGATGCAGACTCCATGCACAGTGAGTACAGGGTAGTTGAAATGCTATGTCAATTTCACTTTGCCTTCCATATATTGTATATTCCTATAACCATTATAAGTAAGCACAATATCTGATCTTTTTTTTAAACTTCTTTAAGACTTATCAGCAAATATCTTTTATTTTCTTATTTATGTGTCAGAGACACCACATTCAGGTTTTAGACATTACATGCCCTTGGCGATGATTTAGCTTTTGAATGTTTGTATTAGCCTAAGTGTTAACTTTTAAATACCATAGATCAATTATAAAGACTGGAACTAAACAATATATTGATATAGGTTCTCTTAAACTTTTTGTGTTTATTTCAGAACACCTTATGAGAAAATTATTTATGGGACCTTCAGACATGCATCTGTTCTTTTGCCTCTATTTGGGGATTTGAAGACTTTCTTCCCCATAGTAAAAATACCCTCTATTTTTTTTTTTTTACCATAGCTGTTTTCTCCACAATCAGATATTATTTAAATCAGACATTTTGCTCCACCTCAAAATTTCAATTTTCATTTGTATAGTGAATATTTCATTGCATTTCAAAAACATGCTATGCATTGCTTTTCATACTGGGCATGGAAACATGAACAAGATCAACAATATAATTGTGTTCAAGAAACTAAAATTCTGATACTAGAACACTAAGTGAATAAATGAACAAACATGTAATAAATATAACTTCAGATTATAAGAGTTATGAAAAAAGTAAGGTGAAATAATAAAGAGGAAATGGATGCAGTGCGGTGAATGCTACTTTAGATAAGTGGATCTGGGAGCCCTCTTTGAAAGGACACAGCCAAAAGCTCAGTGTGTTGAAGAAACAGTAAGGAGAATGGTGTGACCAAAGCTTCCAGCATTATGGGGAGAACAGTAAGAAGTAAAGTAGAAAAGGTGGACAGGTGTAGATCGTGCAGAAACAGTGATGGTAAAGAGTTAGCATTCCATTCTTTCTGTGTTATTATTTCAACATATTAAGAGGATAAAAATGTTTTAGATTGCATGGGTCATTTTTGTAATGCTTGAGTCCTGGCTATAGCTGTGCAATACTATTGCAGGCTTTAAGCATCATCTGATTTACATTATTAAAGTTTACATTGGCTGCTCTGTGGAGCATGGATTTTACTAATTACTGATGGGGAGACAAGTCTATCCCAGTAGTCTGGACTTAGGCAAGGATGGCAGCAGGGAAGGAAAATGAAGTGGATGGATTTAAGCTACATTCTGGAGGCATAAGAAGAAGAATTTACTAGTAGTTGCCTGGGGGTGGAGAATGGTGGATCAGATAAAACAGTTGAATTGAAGTTAACTCTTACTTATGAATGATGGTGTCATTTACTAAGTTAGCACTGGGAGGGAAACTGGTTAGAGAGTGATGGATAAGGGAGGATCTTAATCTTGCACAAGCATTGTACTAAATGCTTATGTTATATGTGTGTATTTATCAAATATTCACACAAACTTTAAATAATGAATATTGCCACTTTTCAGCTGGAGAAAAAAATGAGACTTTGGGAGGTTAAATAACATATTCAAGGTCAGGTATGGAGCAGATATGTAATGAAAATCCAGGACTCTTTAATTAAAGCCCATTTTCTCATTCACTAGTTTAAATAACATTAACTACAGATTCCAAGCAGCACAGATTAGCATGCAAACGGGAATTTTTAATTTTACCTTTCTAATGCTTTTATTCTGAAGCGATTGGCTCAAATTTTGTGTACATCACATAAACATAACTTCTTGTTTGTTTGTTTCTGGTATATTCCTTTTAGCTACCTGATCTCCATGTTTATTTCCTCCCTCTACCAGAGCATATACACTTACTTCGTGTCTGTTACCTTCACTTTCTAAATGACACTGTTAAATTCATGATGTTATATTTGCATGGATGTTGAAGGTGTTGTCTTTGTTAGTGGTGGTGTTGGTAGTGGGAGTGGTGGGAGTGGTGATAATGGTGGCAGTGAGGGTGGTGATGCTGGTGTTGCTGGTGTTGATGGTCAGGATGGTGGCAGTGACGGTGGCAGTGATGGTTATGATAGTGGTGGTAGGGTAATGGAGGTCATTGTGATGATGGGAATAGTGGTAAAACTAGTAGTGATGGCGATGACGGTGGTTGCAATGGTGGTGGTTATAATGCAGGATGGTAGTGGTGGTGGTGGTGGTGATGGTGTTGTTGGTATTTCATAGTAGTATTCTTGCCTCAAATGAAAGATTACTTTTCATCAGCCTTGATCCCAAAGAGAATAAGTAAAACAAAGATAATAAAACCAAATATCCTTATATGTACTCTTTGTATTCTTTTTTTTTTTTATTTACCCTGGATTTATTTTTTTATTTTTTATTTTTTTTTAATTTCAGCATATTATGGGGGTACAAATGTTTAGGTTACATATGTTGCCTTGTTCCTCCCCCTCCCCCCGTCAGAGCTTCAAGCATGTCCATCTGCATTTCACAACTTTCTTTTTTTTTTTTGGATGGGAGATTCTTTGTATTCTTTGTGTTCTTCTTAGGGAGAAAGGGTGTGTAGTCCTTAAGCCACATTTTGAGTCAAGAAGCAGGAAGGACTATGATAATATCTAACATTTAAGTTCTTAGTATGTGTCATGTGCAGTTTGAGACACTTGACCTGTGTCGACACATTTATTTCTCACAGAAACCCTATGATTAGCCTCATTTTATGAATGAAACACCTGAGGAAGACAAAGGTTAAATAGTTTGTCTGATTCTGCACAGCTAGTAAGTAGCAGAGAAGAAATTGAAACCCAGGCAGCCTAGCCTCAGTGTCTGCCTAATCCCTCCTCCCGGCTGTGGATCTCAGCCTGAGAAGGGCTCAGTCCATGCTGGAGATCTCCTGCCAGAGTGTGACCTTTGCTAACCACTGACTGACTGCCTTTCTCCTGCTTTGACATGTCTGTCTATTGAAATTTAATTAGTGTTTTAGAATAATTTCTGCTTGTTTCACATTAGCACTTTTAATAATACTTTTGTTAACTCTTCTTTCAGTCAGTAATGAGACATTCATTTCTCTACTAATTGTTAAATTAGTAATAATTTTTATGTCATTTATATTTAATTTTCTTTTTTTGTAAACCCATTCATTTAAAACATTAATTGTAGCCTACAGTGGGCCAAGAATTATACTAGACTATAGCTCATTATTTTTATTACATTCTGTTATACTCTATTTTTCCTAGAACCTCGTGGGGTTCTGAACTTATTACACTTTTACTGAAGAGAATATTTAGTATTCATAGCATTGGTATGGTTAACGATAGAGTGTTTTTTGTTTCAATCTAATAACATTTTTCTCACAGAACATTAGAATTGGTAGAATGTTAAAATTCTCTGCTGAATCTAAATCTCTGTAAGCTGATATTCAATCTATGAAGGAATTGCTCTAAATATAATTTTAGAGGAGAGGAGAAGCTCTGTTTTTCTTTAAGTGGAATATGTAAAATGGAAAGGCAGTCAATAAATCTGTCTTGATTTTTAAATCAATTAATGCTTTCTTAAAAATCAAGGTAATACAAGTTCTGGACATGGATGGTAATGATGGTTACAAAACAATGCGAACACATATCTGATGCCATTGAACCAAACACTTAAAAATATAAGTCAAAATGGTAACTTTATGTTACATATATTTGGCCACAATAACTAAGTAATTGAGAAAAAATATTAATGTAATATTTATTTATAAATTTTACCAATCCTGAGTTCAAATATCAGGAAAAGCAAAAACCAAAGAGCTTGAAAGTAATGCTTCAAATATGTACTTTGTAATTATTTTTATAACCTTCTAAATTCTGTCACTGTGTAGCAATCAACAGAAATTTGTTAAGTGCTGCTGTGTTCATAGTTTTGTAATAATCACTGAATTAACACAGAATGAGTTTTGGCTATATAACTCTTGATAATGTTAACAAGCGTATCAAACAAAGGGAATATTAATGCTAGAAGAATATGTGTTGAAAATAGTTGTAGAAGAGGCTGTCTGTAGGCTGGACTCCAGAGCCTATTTTCTCCTTTCTAGCTGTTTTTCCTCCGATCCTTCCTCCTGAGCACATAACACTGTAGTCAATATGTTCCTGTTATGCAGGGAAGGAAGAACAGACTGGGGTGGGTATTAGAATGATAGCATTAGGGAGGATAGACTAGGTCAGATTTCCTTTTGTATCTGTACACCCAGAACCCCCTTACCACCCATTAATTACAAGTGATAGGTGTCCAATAAAGTTTTATTAAATGAGAAGTGACTATACAAAGCCTTGGGAACCTCGAATTCAATATAACCAGCATGGTCTCAGCATTTCCCTCTCCACATCCCTTCCACCCCAAGTAATAAGGTCATCTTACATCCTAGATCCCCTGTTCTTCCCTATATCTTATTGAGCTAGTAAAACCATTAAGCTACAACTCTGAGAGTCATCCTATATATCTCTCTATACCCTCAAATCCAATTAACATGCTCACCTATTGATAGGACCTATTTCTGGAATCTTTTTCTTTCTTTCTACCCCTACAACCGCTGTCTTAGATTTGGCACATTTCATTTCTCTCTCACTCCTGGCAAAAGCCACATCAGTATTTCCTCATCTCCATTTTTGTTGCATGTAACTCCATCCTTCACATTTCCACCAGAATGGTTCTCTAATCTCCCACGACACTCTTCTACCTAAAATCCTTTAATTACTTCCTATCTCATAAGATATAATTTGAGCCAGGTTTCCTCTTTCACCAATATCATCTTTTACTTAGTTTTTATCTTTTCATGCACTTTTCCCTCATGCCCAAACAAACTTTTCCTCGTCTTCAGTTGAGTAACACAACTCGTCCTTTGAGACTCATTCCTTGCTACCCCTCCTCCCTAAATGCTTCCTTGTGTGTGCCCCCCCCTCCACCGCCTCACCCCCTCCTGTGCTCCAAATAGCCTCAAAGCTCAGCCTCAATGGTTCACAGCTTTATCAAAGCACTAACAGCATTACATTGAAATTATCAGCTTGTATGTCTAACTCTTCATAGGCAAAAGCTTATTGAGGTCATGAACCATGATTTTGGTCATCCTTGGACCCTCAGAGGATAGCACTGTGCCTCACACATAATTAGATTGCCAATACCAAGTACATTTTTAATTTGCAAATTTCTCAAATACTTCTTGGGGTAGTATAACATTTAAAGAAAAATGTTTTCTACCAAATCTTTCACTGAACATAATGTAGGTTGGCTAGCAATTCATTCACATATTTTTCATATATAAATACATGTAAAAGTTATTTTGAGTTATCTTTATTCATTATATTCTCAAAGCAAAAAATTTGAATGTATCAGAGAAGAAATACTTTCTCAACCTCAAAAGATTTAGCCCTTCTGTTTCCTGTATGGTACAATGAAACTTCTCTGGGCCACTTCCCTCTGCATTATCAATTATATATTGATTTTCTAAAGTCTTCATTCTGTTAATCCTTTGAAATATTAATAGATATGTGTTAGTTATTACTTGCGATACATTTATGAAAAGTAATGCCAAGGAGATTTTAGTGCAATATCACCTAGGTCTTTTGTTATGATTAAGACAGAGAATTCCTAAAACTTTCTTCCATGTGATAGAGAATGGAAAGGAAGTCATGAACAGATCATAAGTTAAATGGTGAAATGACCACAAGTAAAATAGAAAGACTCTTCAACGTGATAGCTGAAGGCATGGCAACTTCTAGAAAGCATTTACATGTCTTTTGGTCTCCCTTAGCCTTTTAATATACCTTCCTTGGTAAAATACCTAAATCTGCTTGCTCAATCTTAGGTTACAACTACCTTCAACATGCAATTTAGCTTTAAACTGGCACCTAGCTAATCTCTGCCAGGTCTGGTAGTCTTGTTATCTTAGGTTTGATTCTTTGCATTCTTGGGTACCCTAAGAACACCTGTTTCATGCTGCCCTGATTTTCACCTGTGAACTATTCTAGGAGATGCTATTTTCCACCTTAATGTCAGTTCCCTTCCCTGGCACTAGTACCTCCTTGACTTGGGTACTGGATGCTTGCTTTGCCTTGTCTGTACCCTCTACTAGGAAGACCGGATCCTTTCCCCCATTGCCCCAGCCATGCAGTTATCTGGTATTTAGCTTCAGTTTGACACTTGTTTTTACAAATTCTAGCACAACTTTAAATGAAAACTCTTTAAAAAAAAAGAAACAATGTTCCGGGGCCTATTAAATTTTTTGTTTGTGTGTTTGTTGTTTCAGTTATTAAAATAATCATACTTTTAAAGCATTATTTGATCTTTAATCACTTGCTAAATACAAATTCATCTTAGGCCATTAAGATATAAAATGAAAGATTTTATAAATTTAAGTTTTTCCAGATCAGCTAAATGAAGATTGATGGATTTTTCAAGACATTCGAATGCCCTGGAGATTTTTGAAGGAAACCATGGTAACAATACCTAGATACAATGTTTACCATGCTTACCATGTACCAGTTTCTGTTCCATTATTCATAGTCATTCATTGCTTATTTAATCCTCACAACCCTAAGAAGTCAGTAAAGTTATTACAATTCCCATATCATTAGCAAAAAAAAAAAAACAAAAAAAAAACCCAAAACTGAAGCCAGAGAGATCAAGTAACTTGCCCAAGGCCATGCAGTATGAGGTAGAAACAGGCCATTGGGTTCTAATATCTTAATTATGATGCTATGCTGCCTCACTCAGTCACTCTTCAGAACCATAATGTATTTCTAATATTAATAATCAATTAAACTCTATCATTTAAAACAGAAATCAATCCCTTTTGAGCTTATTTTTAATTTTGATTTTTATTTAATACACTATAGTTTGATTCCTAGTATAGCCAAAACTATCTATCATATTGCTGCCAGAATTACTACTGAACAACACAACTAAGATGATCTTGCTCCGCTGATCTCATAATTCAATTCCTCCTCATTTCCCATAGAAACAGTTCAGAATCCTTGTCATGGCATTAAATTATTCTCCCAAGGCAGGCATCAGCCTGCCATGCTTCACAGGGACAACTTTCCAGAGACTTTCCATGCATACTGCTTCCTATTGTGCCTAAAATCCCCATTCTCTATTTTCTGCTTTAGAAATAAATTCATTTTGGCCTCCAGGGAGGATACAAAGCAAATCTGTGACTTCTTCCAACAGTTCTCTAGGACCCACGGTTGCATTTCTTTCATCTCATCTTAACTCTAGTTTATTATTTTCATATATGTGATTTCTTTCTCCTTTTACTCAGATTGCCTGAGTTAATTATTCTATCTATTGGGATATATGTATTTTTATGTTACATCAAATCTTTCTGGAAGGCAATGGGATATAAATACATACAGACTAAAAATAAAATAAAATCTCTTCCTTCAATGCCAAGCTTAGAAGCAATTTCCTCATGAAGCCTTTTTAACTTCCCATATGTCTAAAATATTTGCCTGATCCTTTGTACTCCTATGACTCTTTGTTGATATCCATTTAATGACATTCCAATTCACATCCTTGTATTTTGGCTACGCATGCATGTGTCCAGCTCTTCTGACTTAATTGTAAGCATGTTTTGTCTTTAATTCACCTTCATACCTTGCATAGTGTCTTTTACATGATCTGGTTTCTGATAGAAATCCACTGTCATTTGAATAATCGCTTCACAATATATAATGCGTCATTTTTCTCAGGATGCTTTCAAGATTTTTTTCTTTGTCTTTAGTTTTCAGGAGTTTGATTTTGATGAGTCTGGGCATGGATTTTTTTGAGATTATCCTGTTTTAGTCTCACTGAGCTTTGTGAATCTGTAGCTTTATGTTTTGCCAAATCAGGACATTTTCATCCATTATTTTTTCAAATATTGATTTCCACACCACATTCTTTCTCCCCTCCTTCTAAAACTCTGATGACGTTTTAAACACTTTATGTGTTGTCTCATAGATCTCAGATTCTGTTCAGTTTTTCATTTTTGTTC
Source organism: Lepilemur ruficaudatus (assembly GCA_963574885.1). NCBI lineage: Eukaryota > Metazoa > Chordata > Mammalia > Primates > Lepilemuridae > Lepilemur > Lepilemur ruficaudatus. The sequence continues at coordinate 75,495 of CAUYRT010001015.1, forward strand.
TTTCATCCTGGTCTTTCTGTGTTTAGATTGGATAATATCTACTCATCCATACTCAAATTCACTGACAATTTCCTCTCTTACCTACGTTCTGTTCTTAAGCCCATCCAGTTAATTTTTCATTTTGGTCATTGTGTTTTGTTTTTCAGTTGCAAAATTTCTGATAGGGTCATTTTTTAGAAGAAAATTCTCTATTTCTCGGCTGAGACTCTTTGTCTTTCCTTTCATTTCAAGAGTATCTGCCAATAATCCTTGTAGCACGGTTATAATAGCTGCTAAATCCTTGTTTGTTCATTACAACAGTTGTATCATCTCATGATTTGCATCATTGGATGTCTTTCCTCTTGTGCATTTTTGAGATTTTTCTGCCACTTCATATACTGAGAAATTTTGGGTTATATTCTGAACATTTTAAATGTCATGTTATGAAACTCTAAGTATTGCTTAATTCTTGTGGGAAATGATGATTTATTGTTGTTGCTATTATTATTTCAGTAGGTAATTGACTTTGTTAGATTCAGGTCACAAATGCTGATCTGTCTTCCGTGAGTTACGGTTCCAATATCAGTTCGGTTTTCAAAGTTGTTCATTGTCATTCAGATTTATTTTGCATGTAAAAGATCCATGGGCCTGTCTGAAAACTTGGTGGTGCTCTACCCGCTATGTCAGTTCTCAAAGTCATCAGTATGCTTTCTAAGGTCAACTCCATGCATACACAGCTCAGGGGTAAACTCAGGAGATCATATATAACTTTATGGGATAACTTTCTTGAGCCTCCTCCTCTCCCTGCTCAATCTGATATTTTTGATTCTCAGGGTTCTTATGTAGTTCTGCCGGCTAGAAATTCAGGGCTTTAGTTTTCTTGCTCTGCCATGTAATTTCCTCAAATAGCATCTGCCTCCAGGCCCCTGTGGTAAGGGGATAGAGAGGGAAAGAAGTGCCCCCCTTCATGCTTTTGGACTAGTTTCTCTAGTCAAAGAAAAAGTTTCTCTTCCTCTGGAGATGTTAGGCACCTGCCGTGGTCATGGAATTGCCAAGGGACTGGGATTGGAGAGATTAGGTAGGGAGGAAAAAAAACAGGATATATTTCCCACTCTCTCTGACTTGTAGGGCCCTCTTTTCCTACTGCTTCAACCAGCAAGATAGGGATTTTCTTGGAGCTTTCTATCTGTACCTGGTATACTGTTCTAATTTTTGGCCTACCTTTAAGTCCAAGACAGGAGATACAAAAGGAGAGAGAGAGAGGGGAAAAAACAAACAAACAAACAAAATAACCCCAGAAAACTCATCACTAATGTGGTGGCACATCATGATCTGGTTTCTTCCTCAATCTATCTGTTATTATTTACATTTCAGCAATTTCAGATATCCGTCCCATGTATTTTTTCCAGAGTTTGTAGTTGCATTCAATAGGAGAGGTTGAGTAGAGTGTGTTTGCTCTTTCTTGACTGAGACTGGAAACTGCCCTCCTTTTAAATGTTATTATTTATGGCTATTTTGAGATCTTACCAAATTCTCTCCATCAGGTGGGCATATTATTGGTCAGAAGTGTGTATCTCCTTAAAAGTTTATTCATAATTACCATATGTCTTAAAAAAACTAAGTCCAAGATTTTCTAAACCTTGAATTTTAAATTTTATCCATTTTGATAAAATTTCATTTATTTTTTTTCCACTCTTGTGTCCTAATTAAGTAGTTTGAGACAGCACCTATCTTATTGTTTGAGAGAAAATAATTGACCAAAAAAGCATAAATTACCTACTCACCTATAAGGATAAGATTAAGGTCTTATGTATTTCCCTAGGCTAGTAGGCCAATAATGACATGAATGACTATGTGAGATTTATTTATTTATTTATTTATTTATAGACAGTGTCTCACTCTGTTGCCCAGGCTGCTAAAGTGCAGTGGCATGATCATAGCCCTCTGTATCTTGAACTCCTGGGCTCAAGTGATCCTCTAACCTTCCCCCCCAAGCCTCCTGAGTAGCTAAGACTACAGGCTCACAACACCACATCCAACTAATTTTAAGATAGGGTCTAGCTATGTTGCCCAGGCCGATCTGGAACTCCTGGCCTCAAGAAATCCTCCCGGTGATATATTTTTTTTAGATTCCTTTGTAGGCAAACACAGGCTAGAACTATTGCAAGTTAATTGTCTGTTAGTAGACTGTAGAGGTGACGTTAGGTGAATGTCCAAGGTCATGAAGCAAAGAGTTGTATGACCAGAACTGTTCCTAACTTGTTTTTCTATTCCTACACTTGTCATTAGTTCATTAAGCTTGTTTGCTTAAGGATAAAAAGTTCAGAGAGGAGGAAATACCATGTTTTGGGAGCCTTCTGAAACGCAGAGTGATGAGTAAAGGAGCACAGGTATAAAATGGGCAGCCAGTACAGTGAGACTCCTTTTCGCTTTGACTTTCCAGGAGGTCTAACCTTAGCAAGCCTAACATAGGGCATTTACACTTGAGAAGCCAAAGAAGTCATTTTAAGAGAAGATTGTTTTAATGATCTTTTCACAGGTCCATTCAATTCTGAATATCATGAAAATCCTTTCTATTTGGGAATACCATTTAAATGAGCATTTCACATAAAATTATATTAGAAAATATAGCATTATCTCCTGATCACTTTTTTCATAATTTATGTGATTATGTCTCTCTTATTAGTTCAAGAAACAATAAATATTTTAAAGTCATCTTGGAACAGAAATATGTTTCCTGACAAGGAACTACTAAAGCCTAAATATAAATAGTACTTGGTAAAAGATTTACCAGGGGAATAGGACAAATTTGAGAAGTAGAAAAATAGCTAGAATTTGCCTTTCTTTATGGTAGGTGGGTCTCCTTTTACCTGCTATCTAAATTAACTGATCACAAACCTAGGGACTAAAAACAAATTAGAAGTTACGCAACTTTACCACTCTTTTGTTATAGAATCTTAACCACTTTATTAAAACTTCTGTTTACCAGCATTTTATTTAAAACCCATTCTAGGTCGTACTATTTTAAAAGTTATTTTGAGAAAGCTGGCATCTGCAACTGAAATAGTCAACTTTTCTAGCACTTTAGCAGAAATTCAATATAGTCTGAGGTTAAAAATATTTTTCACTCCTTGAAAGCAATGTTTTGTGGGATTTCTATAAGGAGGGAGGGATAAAAAAACTGCTTAGGAAGATTACTGTGACAAGCAAGTATATTTCAATGGGTAAACTACAGGAACGAGGAATCGAGTCCATGGTTGTGTCTTTGTTATGTCAGTGACTTCTCGATGTAATCTTCTTGAAATTATTTCATTATTCCCAAAAGCAGCTACCCCCAAATCATAAAGGAGTATTGAAGGGTTGCTGAAAATTACTACACATCACATTTAAGAACACTAAGAAAGCATGAGTTATTTTATGGTGTATAATAAGTATTAATATTATTACATTTGCTAATACACCTGAATATTCTTCTTTTTCATATCTTAGACTAACTTCCCTGTGATCCTGAATCACAACAACAACAAAGTCAAACCCATGTTAATCGATGGTGTAACAAAATTTGACATCTTTTTGAGATTTGATCACGATGTTACAGAAAATTTAGCAGCAACTTTCAACATTTTCCTATTATCATCTACAGATGGACTCATTATTGGAAAGGATAGCTGTCACTATAAAATTTAATATCTTTAATAATTACCTAAAAAGTCAATTATTTTTAAACTCACCCAGAATAGAATAGTGCTGTGTAAGTTACCTGCAGATTTACCTAACTCTTGAATCTCCCAAGACCCTTGCATTAAATTGGATTAACTATAAATATTATTAAATAATTATTAATACACCAGGTTGATTTTCTGGAAATTAGTCTTGTTTTGAAAATTTGATAAGACTATTATATTCTCATTAAAACTTACGCAGTTATTGTAACTTATTTCTTCTGACATGGTAGACATATCATTTTTAAAGAATCTTAAGGTGCTCTAATGGCTTACTTTAGAAGGGAGGTAAAAAATCAACAAAGGAACAAGTGTGTTTTTAGTGACGAAAGAAATGAGTATATCATAAATTATCAGTGGAAAATGCTTAACAGATAGGTATAGGTAATGAATATTTTCTGATGTGCCTAGAAGTTACATTTTACCTAATATATAAATACCACAAAATAAAGATACCTGTTAAAGAAAGAAACACCACAGTTTGTATTTAATGAGGCACAATCTTGATATTTTGAAGAATAGACAATTAACAATTTTTTGCCATCTTGAAACATACTTCCATAAGTAGACTGCTGTTCTTGTGAGTATGTTTTAAGGGTGGTAGTGAGGCCCCCAAATCAGTTAAATAAAACATAAACTAAAAGCATCTTTTTACCTAAGTCTTCACTGGTAAATGCTTTTGCATTACTTTACATTTCTAAACCTTAATTTTGTTTTTCAAAGACTGGCACATTAGCGTTTAGTTGGGCTTTATTTTGTGTGTTCCCCTGTTACTCATGCATTAATTAGTTTTGTTTACCTGTGCATAATTTTTCCTAATTTCACAACAGTTGTTGTTTTTGTAATTGACAATGCAATTTACTGCATGTGTGGTTTCTGGCCCCCAAACAAGAATGTTAAGGTGTAAAGCACCAATCTTTTCATTTCAGATTGTTTTAAAAAAGGATTGGTTGTAACTAATTTCCAATTAATTTGCAGTGGTTACAGAGGAAGAAAACCAGTGCACCTACTAATTAAAATTTAAAATATTCCAAAGTGTCATCTTCAGGTGTCTCTGGAATATATAATTTCCATTTTGGTTCATTGCTGGATCTGTAACACCCGTGAGCTTGACAGCTCTATTAATTTAAAGGCTCAGTAATACCTATTAGTACAAAACATGAAAAAAAATACCATTAATCATTTATTTTAATTTTACAGCTCTGTCATTTTCTCAGTATGTTTTAAAATTATGATGACACCATAATGTGCACAAATCGACCTGGATGAAGGGGAAACGGATCACGCTACTTACGAAAGATACTGAAGTACATTATTAGAGCTTAATTAATGCCAAACTGATTAGATTTGATTGCGTTTCGCGCAAAAATATTTTAAAGTTTTTTCCTTGCCATAGTATTTTTTAAAAGTTATCCAAATGTTGTGTTAAATTATACTTACCTTTTTGTAGTTGTTCACTGTAATACATCCAATTGAAATACTATAAAATAAGCCTAAATTGTTCTTTTATTCTTTATTTTGAAGACTGAATTCATCTAGTTATTAGTTTCAATTTCAAAAAATCAACTTCTTTTCAGCTAACAGAAAATAATGTCTCTCGTAGTCATATTGTTTGATAACAGCTCCAAGCCTAAATTAGATGTAATGTCTAAAAACGCTAAGGGCAAAATGTCTAAGGGCAAAAATTAAATGAGAAATATGCCAAATATGTCACACTTTATGCATATATATTGATATGATCCAAGGCTGTAAATATGCTACAAGTGATAAAATTGTATGTGCTTAATAGAATTTTATCATTAGTTTTCAAGAGGGCCAATATTCACACTTAGTTCAAAACTGATTATCTTCCTCTAGAATGTGCAAAGTTAGAAGTAGTCTAGTTGAGGGGAATCATCAGAGTAACACACAAGTTCAATTTCTTCATGCAGGTAAAGATGGGTCTTCTGATGGATACAAATTATAGAATCACAAGGCATAAGCCTGACTTCTCTCTCAAATTTGCCTTCTGATTTTACCTTATTTAGCTCTTTATTCCATCTGATTTTGAGTATTAAAATTAGAAAATAAGACTAACATATTTTAAGCTTTCATTAAAAGGTAACAATCTATATTATTGAAAATTTTAAAGAGCAAGTCTTTTTATCCACTAGTAGAGAACTAGTGTAATGTTTCATAGGGGTCTTCCCAGGATTTGTTACCAAATTCAAATAAAAACTTGAAATTATGTTTTCTGATTAAAAATAAACTAATCTGATTTATAGTTTTTATTTCCTTGAATATTCAGAACACAGTTGCACATTTTTCAGTTGAGGAAACTTTAAAAATTCAAAGAATTTTGACAGATTACTTTGTGTCATCCTCATGACAATTTTGTGGGGTAAACCAAATAGATATTATTAAACATGATTTTTAGTAAATAAATACAAATAAAGAAGATACCATAACTATTTTGTCCAAGGCAAGAGTATCAATGTTTCATTTATTCATTCCTTCAATAACTTATTGAATTCCTTCTCTATGAAGGTGCTAACGTCTTGTCCTTGTGTTACAACAGAGAGAAAACGCAACAAAACAAAATAAAAAAACATGATCTCTGAACTCAGGGCAGGTATACATGACTCAAACAGTCATGCAAATATGAAACTCCAATAATGATGTAAGTTCTGTGAAAGGAAAGGTTCATGGTACTATGAACTGTGATGTCCTGTTACTGCGGTGCTTATGTATTATGAGCAGGTATACAGGGGGATTTGGTATCAGGAGGTCCTGGAAGGCTTTCAAAGGAACTTAAAAGGGACCTAAAAACTAAAATAAGAGGAAGATAGCACTCTAGGCACAAAGGAAGGAGGACTGTCCTATGCAGAGAAAACAGCACAGTGTGGGAAGGAGCATGGTATGTACAAGGGTCAGAAAGAAGACACCACGTTCCAATTCCACTCCTTTAGTTATTTTAAAGTATTCCTAACACAAAGAAATGATAAATGCCTGAGGTGATGGATACCCCATTTACCCTGATTAGATTAATTCACATTGTATGCCTGTATCAAAACATCATATGTAACCTACAAAGATATTCAACTATTATGTACCCATAATAATTAAAAAGAAAAAATGAATAAATAAATATTTGATGAATGGAGAAGGAAAAAAAAAATAAAGAAGACACCACAGATGTGGAACAGAAAGAAGAAAGGTGTGAGGTGAGGCCAGTGAGTCAGTCAGAATCAGAGCAGCAGGACCTGCAAGCCCACGGAAGAAATGTTTAGATTCAGTGTGAGTCATATGGAGCTAAAGAGAGGTTTAAGCAGGAGAGTGATGTGAGCAGGTGTGTATGGTGACAAGATCATTCTGAGTGGGGAATGAGTTGGAGGGAGAGGCAATGACCACTTAGGGGGCTTCTATAATTGTTCAGGCCGTAGACAGGGTAGTAAAAAGAAAAAAGTATCAACAGACACAGAAAATATTTGAGTGATAAAATTGATCAGATTGAGTAACAGATTATTTTGGGGAGGTAAGGAAAAGAACGTATCAAGAATGATCCTTTTGAGCAATTGAATAAATGATAGAATAATTCCTTGATTGTTCCACTCTAGTACTCGTTCAATAATATTCATCTCCCTAATCAATGTCTTAAGCACACTGTTAGAAATGTCAATTATCATTACACCAGGCACTGGCAATTTTGTTATGAGTAGGAAAAAGTGGACATCCATATCCAATTGGATCACCATGGACTAGTTTAACATTGAGGGGAAAACTTTTCAAATCACTGCTATGATGTTCCAAATAGCCAAGAGTATGGCTGAGTGTAGGAACTGAGCCATTAAAGAAATTCTTTCTTATAAGACAGTGTAAGCTTATTGGACTCCATTGGTTAAACAAACAAACAAAGAAAATCTATGCTCTTTGACAGTTAGTAAATCCCCACATGAATCTTTTTCTTAATCTTTCCCTTGAGTAGAAGTGGAGTCTGGCATGTGGCAGGAATGCTGCCAGGTGCTTCAGGGAGAAGGCAGATGGCCATAATATGCCATTTCCCAATGCCACCAAAGAATCCAGAAAGCCTTGTTGTCTCAGATAGAAGAGGGGTTAGCAAAAATGCTTTCCACTGAGATAAATGTAATTACACTAAAAATAATAGATAACATTTATTACACACATATATGACATGCTTAGCCTCATTTGGTACTTACAGTGGCCTTATAAGTTATTCACAGTTGCTTTTGTTATACTCCTTTAGCAAACAGACACTGAGGTTCAAAAACGTGAGATGCTTTGGCGATGGTTTACAGCTGGCTTGTGGCCAAACTCGGAATGGAACCCTTGCCTCATGTCTCGAGTCCATGTCCTTAACCCCTATGCTAAATAAAAAAGACCATATAGAAAACTTTATATGACATATTATTTATTAAGAAAAGTAAAACCACAAGTTGCGAATACTGTCTGGTTATAGGCAGAGAGAGGGACTTTTTTGTGTAGTTTTCTTTCATTTTGTTTTCGTTTTTTCATGTGACCAAAGATTTGGAGATGCCCTAGGAAAGGATAAACAGTTACTGGGTTAAAATTGTGACTATAATTTCTTCATAGAGATGTGAAAGTAATAAAAATGCTTTTAAAATGTCTTTGACCTTCCCTGGCAACCAACTTAAAACCACAAAAATATTTTGGAAGGGGGAATAAAATTTATATGTTAAAAGAAGTTTCAAATCCAGGTATGAATATTTCCCCTGTGATGTGGCCAAATAACCCATCACTTTCAGGAAGAAGTTTTCTCTTTTCCATACATATTTAAACTTCCTGCAAATTTCATCAGCAAGTAAACTTCTTTACCCCATTTTTTAAAGATTTTATTTTAAATCTCCCCAGTGATTTCTCCGAATTTTATGTTAGATCAAATATTTTAACATTAAACTGGATTGAATTATCATTCCAGAAAATAATGGTTAGAATCATAAAAAAGCTGGCAAAGGAATTTTAGAAAATTGTTGTGTTTCATTGCTTTGCTTTTTTGGCAGTTATGGACCTTAAAAATTTAGCATGCACATTATTCCCGCTGTCATATGGCTCAGCTACACACATGAATCCAAAATGGTTTCCATTATTGGAAGGAGAAGATCTTATTCCAGGATCAAGCTAGGTAACTTATAATGTTCCAGATAATTGCTAAATTAAGCTCTTTTCACAGATAGTTTATGGCGTTTATTTTGCTCTGAAAACCCCATTCATTTTTAAGGTAGCTGAATAAATTCAGTGATAACAAATTCTTAAGAAGAAGCAAGGGGAAAAAACTGGCTAGATACAGTAAGAATATTTAAAAAGGAAAATGCTACCTGCTGAGGTACTTTCTAAGAACCATAATATTATTAAGCCCACCCTGGTGTAAAGCAATGAGAATCAATTAATGAGATTATCCATTTAAGCCAAATTTGATCAGTTGGTATATTACCAAAATGGAGGAATGTTAGTATATATTCTAATTCAGAATTTTCACAGGATGAATTCTGAATGGTGGCATGTAGTATAGCAAAGATATGCCAAAGAAAATTATTTCCACTTTTCTCCATCTTTTAGCTATTGACCCAATAAATCATGGTTTTAAATTAAATTTTTTTTCTTCCACGTTATGCCCCATAATTCTACATTTATTTTTCGTCATTTGACTGAATTATATCAAGGTTTAGCAGATTGTGGCCCGTGGGCCAAATCTGGACAGTTGCCTGTTTTTACATATCTAAACAGTTAAGAATGGTTTTCATATTTTTAAATGGTTGAAAAGTGAAAAGAAGAGTAATATTTTATAATGTGGAAATTATATGAAATTCGGAGTTTAGTTTTTTATGTATAAAGCTTATTGGAACATGGTCACCCATTTATTTACATATAGTCTAAGACTGCCTTTGCTCTACAAGGACAATGTTGAATAGTACAGAGACTGTAAGCCTAAGACATCTATTATTTAGTCCTTTACAAAAAACGTTTGCTAACCCCTGAATTATGTGGACATCTACTAAAATATACTATAATATGTAGCCTTCAAATATAAAGGTGTCTGTATTTCAAATTAGGCTAAACAACTTAACAGCTTACATGACTTATGTTCAGTCCACAGTGAAATACTGAGGCATGCATAGCCCACATTTACACAATTTGAAGGTTTCTTCCTAATTAATAGAAGAGGGACAGGCCACACTGAAGACTGACTGGAAATGTTTATATGATAGCACTTTTGTCTAGGTTTTTTCCTACCTCTCTGGCTATTTGTACTCATATTCTTTATAGGCTATCACTCTTCTGCTACACCCTTAAATGTCAGTATTCCCCAGTTGCAAAGTCTACCATCTGCTATTCATATTAACCGTGCTGTCCTTCAGTAATTTCTTCTCAGTTGATGATATTATTATAGGCTCATCCAACCCAAATCTTTCTCAAGACCTGTTCTCCCTTCACACTGAACATGTCCTTCGTACTGTCTCACGTAACACTGGGGACACCAACTTCTTGGCTTCCATCCCTGCCAAAAATGCTTCTCTCTCTATAAAAAGCATCACTACACATACAACAACTAAAACCAAAACATGGAAATAATACCAGAATCTTCCCCTTTATCAATACCCCCCACATCCAACCTACTATTAATATCATATTCTATAGATTGTGCCTCCTCCATATTTCTCAGATCTGCCCCTCTGTGCTCCTATCACCATCGCCCTAACTAAAGTCCATTTTACTTCTTTTCTGGATTGCTACATTAATCTTCCGTCTAATCTCTCTGTCTCTATATGGCACCCGTGCCCTAATCTATGCTGCCAGAGTGATGTGACTATAACCCAGATTTAATTGTGCCACTGTCCTTCCACCATGATATAAATGGAATTCTTTTTTTGCTCCCAAAAGCACAAAACTTTTGTGCATCCTGAACATAACTCTGTAGCTCAACGCATATCGCATTTTACCATTGCAGATTTGACAGCATCATTATACTTCAAGCACCTCAGTTAGGTTAAAAAAATGTCTATTCAACTTAGAATCCCCAGCACTAAACTGAAGTGAATACATAGTAGATTAATGATAAAAGTAATTGAAGTTAAGTAAATTGGGATATTTGTTTTTATTACTGCTTACTCTCATCCATATGTTTTGAGGGTGAGTACGAAAAGGTGCTTGTTATTCATTCATTTAGTCAGCCTTGCCCCTTCGGAAGAGAACTAAAATAACAAACAGACCAGGGCTTCTCAAATTTAAACATGTATACAAATCACCTGGGGTTCTTGTTGGACAGCAGAATCTGATTCATATGGTCTAGCGTGGGACTGAGAAATCTGTATTTCTAACAATGATGTCAATACTCCTAGTCTGTGGATCACATTTGGAAAACCTAAAATGCTTGAGTGCAAGAGAATTTTAAAAAATTATTTAACATTTGTACCAAAATAATATATGCGCATTTAAAAAAAAATGTATTGATTTGCAATAGCCATTCTCTCTGTCATCATTTGTGTCACCAGTCTGCTCATCAGATGCAACCACTTTGGTTCTTTGGCTATTTCTTCCTATAGTTTACTCCACATTTGGAAGCATGCTTTGCTGTTATTTTTTGATATGTTGTTATTAGGTATACTCTCCTTACTTCATGCTATAGAAAGGTAGTTTTTAACGTACTTACATTACTCAATTTAACTCTCTTACTGATAGTTAACATTTACTGAATGCTTTTTATGTGCCAGGTAACATTCTAAGTATTTTGTGTATATTGAATCATTGCTTTAGTCCTTGCAAGAAGCCAATGAGACACTATATTAAAAGCTCTGTAGTATTGATGAGGGAAATGAATTGCAGTAACTTGTCCAAAGTCACCAGATAGAAAATGGTGGACCCAGCCAGCCATTAAGCTATTCTGCTTCTGAAAAGAATGATATAATAATTTTATTTAAATCAACAAAAACTATATATATAATCATTAAGACCATAAAAATGTTATCAACTGTAGAGCTGAATACTGACCCATAATCATGTGTTCTTTCCTATAAAGCTTTTAGAGTTTCTTTTTCTCTTTTCTTTGCAAAGTGATCCTTATACTAATTCTCATTTTTCTCAAAAAAAAAAAAAAAAAGAACAACAAAACAAAACAAAACAAAAAACCAGTCCACTCCACCATATCAATTTATCTGTTATCCTCATTCCTCTTCTTTATATGGCAGAAGCCCTTCCCTTCAGGTTTCTCTCTCTAGGTCTCTTGAAAATCTGTTCTCCTGGGTCTCAGTTTAATCCTGTTTTTTAAATCTCTTTCTTAGCTTGTTCATTTATTTTGCTAGAGAACACCCTAAATATGTTTTAAAGGGCTTATAAGACGTAAATTTTCTAGATTCTTTTGTGATTGAAAAGGTCTTCATTTTACCTTTGCATTTAATCAATACATTGTCTAAGTATAGAATTCTAGGATAAAATTAACTTTTCCTCTGAGGTTTGAAGGTGTTTCTCCATTGTCTTCCAGCACTAATGTTTTTGAAAAGCCTGATGCCATGCTGATTTTTATTTTTCTGTAAGTGACCTATTTTTCCTCTCTGAGGATATTTAGAATCTTCTTTTTATCCCTGTGCTTTGACATTTTACAATAATGTTTGATTTGAGCTGGGCAGGACAGGGATAGAAATTTGATTGGCAAAAAAGAGAGGGAATGCTCTCCAGGGCAATAACTAGCACAAAAGTGCAGAGGTGGGAATTAGCATGGAGAGCTTGGGAGATTTGGGAGTCGACTGTCTTGCACTTACTCACTTGAGGGGTGCTATGTAGGTTACAGAATCCATCTAAGTTTCTTTGTCCTCTAGTTTTAAATGAGGATGTTGACACCTATCTCCTAGGGTTGTTAGGAGGACAAAATTAGATATTATACAAATTAAATTATGAAAAAAGTTATTCTTTCAATGGCAGATATGAGAATTTCTTAAAGAGAATAGATCCACTTCTGTCAGCTCTTATCAGAATGCTTTGATAAACCCTTAGGGAAAGGGTGCTGAATGAATGTGTTCAGATAACATGAAGAAAATAAATGCTACTTTTTAAGATAAAGGGTTTTGGAAATATTATATGTGATCCTGGAAGACAGAGAACCATGAAAGAAATCACCAAGAAGCTGGGCCAAATACTGTCTAGAAAATTAATCAGGAAGACCTATATCTCTTCCCTCTAACTTTAGTTAGGCTGAAGAAGGTCTTTGGAGAGAACGAATGTCTAATGGGAATAAACGTCATTTGCTGTGTGCCATGAGACATAAATACTCTCTCCTTCTATCCTTTTTATGAAATCATACTTCAGCTTCACACTCTTCAACATTAATTTTTTTAGAAGAGTGGGCTTTGGTTGAGGGCAGATCTAACAGGTGAATGAAATATGCAGCATTATAAATAATGCGTGTAAAGCACTTAGCAAAATAAGTCTTGTTACTTTTTAGTCCTGCTGTTATTCTTAATGTTACAATTATGAGGTAGAATTATCACACTATGCAACCTTAACAATGAAATAGAAACAAGAAAACTATGCTTTGTAATCCTTGATCTGGTTATTGGTTTCCATGTGTTCATTCCTATTACATACTGAATAATTATGAGGCTGAACCTAAGTTTTTTCATGTTTATATTTTTAGATGTGGCCCATCTTAATTTGAAATAGGAAGACAGAAATAGAAAGAGTCAGGGGCAGAAGGGCCTGTTTCTGCCGCACTGCTTTCCAAAGGAGTAGGTGATAAATAGAAATTAAGAGTTTTGATAGGAGGACACCATTCTATTGCTGACAGTATTTATCTTGCATTTTTTTCTATCTTGTTCTTTTTTTTTAATTTCAAAATATTATGGTACAAATGTTTTGGTTACATGGATTGCTTTTATACAGCATCAGTCAAAGTATAAGTGTGCCCATCAACCAGGTAGTGAACCTTGTACCCATTAGTGTGCACCCATCCCCTCCTTCCTCCTCCCGCCAGCTTGATTTCCATTGAATTTTACTTCCTGTGTGCTCATGAGGGCCGATCAGTTAGTTCCAATTTAATAGTGAGTACATGTAGTGTTTGTTTTTTTTCATTCTTATGATACTTCACTTAAGAGAATGGTCTCCAGTTCCATCCAGGTTGCTACAAAAGGTATGAATTCAACATTTTTTCTTATGGCTGAGTAGTACTCCATGGTATGCACATACCACATTTTATTAATCCACTCATGAATTGATGAGCACTTGGGTTGATTCCACATCTTTGCAATTGTGAATTGTGCTGCTATAAACATTTGAGTACAAATGTCCTTTTGGTAAAATGACTTTTTTTCCTTTGGGTAAATACCCAGTAGTAGGATTGCTGGATCAAATGGTAGGTCTACTTTTAATTATTTGAGAAATCTCCATACTGTTTTCCATAGAGGTCATATTAGTTTACAGTCCCACCACCAGTGTATAAGTGTTGCTTTCTCTCTGTATCCAGGCCTGCATTTGTTGTTTTGGGACTTTTTGTTAAAAGTCATACTCGCTGGAGTTAAGTGATATCTCATTGTGGTTTTAATTTGCATTTCCCTGATAATTAGAGACTTTGAGCATTTTTTCATGTCTATTGGCCATTAGTCTACCTTCTTTTGAAAAGCTTATGTTCTTGTCCTTTGCCCTCTTTATAATGGGGTGGTTTGATTTTTTTCCTGCTGATTTGCTTCTTTGTAGATTCTGGTTATTAGCCTTTTATTGGATGCATAGCATGCAAATATTTTCTCCCATTCTGTAGGCTGTCTATTTGCTCTGTTGATTGTTTCTTTGGCTATGCAGAGAAGACCAATGGACAGAATAGGGAACCCAAGTATAAAACCCTCCTCATATTGCCATCTAATCTTTGACAAAGCAGACGACAATATACACTGGGGAAAAGATAAATGGTGCTGGGAAAATTGGATAGCCACTTGTAGAAGATTGAAACAGGATCCTTATTTCTCACATCTTACAAAAATTAATTCAAGATGGATAGCAGACTTAAATCTAAGATATGAACCTATAAGAATTTTAGAAAAAAATATTGGAAAAACTCTTCTAGATATTGGCCCACACAAGGAATTTATGAAGAAGACCCAATGGCAATCACAGCCACAACAAAAATTAATAAATGGGGCTTGATTAAATTATGTTGTGTTTTCTTTTTATTTGTTTGTTTGTTTATTTTTTGAGCAATGCTCTTCTACCTTTATGTAACCATGCCAGTTTCTAGAAGCCCCATCACCATTGTTTATGAATGCCCACGATTCTCTTTCAAACAATCTCCGACTCTCTTAGAAAATAAACAATCAAAAGTATGTTTCAAAATGCCTTGCTCATAACTAGTGTTCAATAAATATTTGCTATATTAAGAAACAACTAAGGGCAAAGTCAATTTATGTAACCCAAGTGTTTGTACCCCCATAATACTCTGACATAAAAAAAAATAAATAAAAATTATTTTAAAAGATACAAAAAATTCATTACTTGCAGTCTTAATTTCCAAACAAGATGGAACAAAACTAACAAAAATTTGCAAGGATAATAATCGTATGTTTTCTAATTTTAATAACATAGTCATTTGAATAAATTATGAAAAGCAGATAAGCCAAAAAAAAGTTAAAATCACCCTTAATCTTACAGCCAAATAATAACTGTCCTTAACATTCGTATGTTTACTGTTCTAGTCTATTTTCTACTTTAAAATAGACATGTGCATATAGTATACATAGCTTGAATCATAGTATGTTTATTGTTTTATAAGCTTCATTTCATTAAAATATGTCACGAGATTAAAAAAGAAAAAAGAAACAACTAAGAAGGAACTACCTGACTCCTAAAAGATGGGAACACTTAAAAAGAGCCCAATATTTGGTTCATGTCCTCAGATTGCTGAAACTTGATATATTCTAAAGTCTTTCTGGATAAATTAGAAAATAATAATAATAATATGAAAGTGTCAAATGTGTACAAAACAGGCATCTGAGTCATTTTTTACAGGTCTTTCATAGCTGCCTTAACCAGGGTTCCTCTCCACGAGTAATCTGAGCCTAAGGTTACACATGAGTTTCTACAGCTTCTCACAGCCTACACCTAGAATATCTGTGACTACAACACCAACAATCCACCCGACTTGGAATTATTCTCATCTTTAATGGAGTAGTTTTGCTTCTGCCCAAATATCCAAACACATGTAATTATCCAATGACATAATGTATGCACAGAGCCTGGATGCATAACAGACACCTCATGAATACTGGTTTCCTCCATATTATCTCCTCTGACCAAGAGGAATATATAACTAACTGTTTCTGATTTTTGTAAACAGAAGACAGAAAGGATATGAATTTCATTTTTTATAGAACTAAAATTAGATTAAAGAAAGAATTGTGTACTTTGGCTATAGGAGTCATTAAACAACCAACAAGATAGGTTATGGACAATTTTAAAAATAGTACTGGCCATTATTCTGCTTAGAAACTGAAAACCAGAACTGTGTATTAGTCAGTAACATGGATTAAAGGTCCCATTGTGTCAAGAACACTGAATGAGATGCTGTCCTATTTTCCAAAGGAATAAGAACATGCAATTACTTTCAAAAAGCAATTTTCAAAATAAGCATAGTCACAATCAAACAAAATTCAAATACCTTAAAAAACACAAAGAACGTCTACATCAGATAGATAATAATTATGTAACATTTTAACTATGCTTTGTCGTAAATTGATGTTAACTTTATATAAGTGACTAGAAAGATACATTTCCTCCAAAGTCTTAGCAACTATTTGGTAATGATGATCTAATTTTCCAAAATGCTGTAATACTATTATACCCTCTAAAGGATTTTAGTCCAGCAATTATGAATCAGAAATCTCTACCTTCGTATTTTAACTGTTGATGTTCTATTTGAATGTAAGGTTATCATGTAAAAAATCTTAATATGTGATACCTGCTTCCCCAGGTACTCATTTAAAGATAACATAGTGTAAAATGATTCATTTTCATTTTTACTGTTAAAAAATAGTATCTTTCTACTTAGTCTTCTATTTCAGCATCTATAATACTATTGAATTGCTTGTCCAATTTCTCTTTCCTCCTAGACTATAATTTTGGGGGGACAGAGATTGTGTGTTGTCTATTTAGTCAAAGTTCCTGGTACAGTGTCTGAAGCATGTTAGGGGCTAAATAATTTTGTGAAAGGAATAAATGATGAATGATACAGGATTAGATCTTGTCGAAAGCTAGGATTTCAGAGGAGTTTAAAAATCAATGGCATAAGGTAAAACATAATCTAAAACTGAATTAGTGAGAGAGAAAATCTGGTAGAGATCATTTTCAATCTACATAGATAGGTGCATCCTGGGATTTTGACTGTCTGGCTATCAATTCTCCAGTTCTCATAAGATAAAAAAAATAAAATAAAGTCAGATATCCATAGAGTTTGGAGCTGATTTAGCCTAGTGGCCTTTTACAGATGCAATTTATTTTTGCAGTAGCAAGAACACTGAATCTTTCCAGAAGAACCTTATTCCGACAAACTTAAATAAAGTTGTTAATTCTTTCAAGGTTTTTCCACATCACTTCTGTCTTTCTAGACTATGAAAAAAATTTCCATTTCCCAAAAGCCCCACTGCCGATTTTAATGATCCTGTTCACGTGACATACATTTTTTTTCGTTGCATTGCTATTAGTGAATGACAAGTGAAGGATATTCATTTTAACTTGAAAATGTCAGGTGTGCACTTTAAGAGATATATTTTTTGCAGCTTTTAATGAGATGGTGTTTCTTTTTGAAAGAAATACTCATCGCTGATGCGAATGCTGTGCAGGTGACAACTGATATTTAATAAGCGATGGCTCTTGTATTAGTCGCCGTTCACTAAAGAAAATGTCTCAGATTGCTTTTGAAAAACTCTTAGCGTCACTAGCCCAAAGGCAAGATGTGACCTTTTTATTACATAATGAGAATCATTTATTATCTTACAATGTATCTTAAAGTCACAGACAAAATGCCACTTTGATAATTGCTTTCAATTAGCTTTGAGCATAGCATATATTCATAAGATGTCTTCTCTAATTTAGAGTTGAATTAGAGAAAATTGCAGACATAATCTACTTTAAGGTTGTCTCATTTAAGGTGATTCGTAGTTTTATATCAAAGAAATCAAAACGAGTAGCTTTAGAGCAGTCTCTCAAAATGTTTTAAGCAGGCTTTTCAATATTTGATTCTATTCTATTGCCAATTAATTAACAAATTAGAAAGCTAGTTCATCACTTCTGACCTTTTATGCATGTTAACTTTTGACTTTCATTCCTAATGATTGTTTTGAAATTAAGCCTTGCAGTTCGTGCTGAAAGAGAGAAACAATCTGATTAGCAAGATAAATAAGGCTTGCCTTGATACCTGGGCTATAACCGGGACTCTGAATTCTGTGATGGTGCATCCTTTCCTGCCTTCAATAAATAATGCATAACTAATGGTAGAGAAATCATACTGGATAATTATGTAGCCTAAATAAAGAGTTTTGGGTGTTATTACAAGTGAAGTTAGAGGTAACATGATCTTTAAAATGTGACTTCAACTAATTTTTATTTTTATTGGTATCCTGAGCACTGTGAAATATGATTATAAAAATGCATATCCTTATCTCCCTTAAAAATGTTTTGGAACTCATGAAAACTCTGAAAGTACATTTTACACTTGTGGCATTTCAGTAACTCATGAGATATTATTAACCTTAACAGAGATTCTCAGATATTGATATAGTATCTGGAGATTACTCTACTCTCTTTTTTTTCCTAGATAAAAATTACACACAAGAACCAAGCTCCAATGCTGATGGGCCCTCCTCCAAAAACCGGGTTATTCTGCTCTCTCGTCAAAAGGACAAGAAACCGAAGCAAGGAATAGTCCTGTGTCGTTTTGTTCTTAGAAATCTAAATAGCATAATTGGGCCATGAAACACTTATGCTGGAAATCTTTGAACCATTTCGAGTCTCCTGCTCATGCAAAATTATGGAATTGGTTTAACAGTTTTTGTTACTGAGCTAATGTAAAATTCAGCTATTAGAAAATTTATTGTCTCAGTTTTTATAGGCATCTTTGCATGAAGAAAGCAGAAGTTTACATGAAGTGATACTGCATATTTTTGTTGCATGCATTCCCATAGATTTTTATGTCTCAACCCACCTCCTCCTCAATTTCCATTTACTACCCTGTGAGAAAAACTTGTGAAACATGAAGAAGGAGATACCATGGGAAATGTGATTCTCAGTATGATTCCAATTATTACTAAGCCCTAATCAGTAATGCTACAATGACCATAATTGCAGATTGCTATACTTTTCCCTTTTAATCAGTGTATCAATGACCTTTGACCTATGACTTGAGGAGAAACTTTTAATTCAAATGTTTTATTACATAGTTGTCTATACAATACCTTGCTATATATAAATAGTTTTTCGTCAACATCTTGACTCTTCTGATTGAAAATTGAAATATCAGGTATAAAGTTTTCTTGTGCTGAAAAACAGAAAGTGGTTTTTATTTTGTTTAGCTTTGGTTTTAATTCCAGAAATAAGCGAAAACATGTTACTTGGCAGTAAAGTGTGTTAACATGACAAGCCTTATTCCTTTCAGCATGAGACTCTAGGAGAGAATTCGTAATCACACCAGTAACCAAATAGATGTTTTAAACCATGTGCCTAATTAATGTGTTTCCCACCAAAGATTCAAAAAAAGATGCTTGAGAGAAATGAGATAATGCATAATTAATTAAGCATTGTGGAGCAAATTTATGGTTCTTATGATTAATTTTGCGATCACTAAAATGCTGAGAGTTACCTACTAATTATGATTAAAATTCTCACCTTTCACAGACAATAGACCATACAACACAATCAAAGCTCGATAGCTGATTTCTTGCTTTTTTTGGTCATTTATAAATATAGATGTCTAATTTTTAATGGATCAGTTAAGTACACTTGAAGGAAATAAATGATTGTATCAGTTCCTTTCTAATATAAATTGGTACCTGTAATAATTTTGAGCTCATTGAAGCAAATCATGCATGCAATTAGCCCCCCCCCCACTGCACTCCCATCTCTATGACATTTCAAATGTTTATTTGGAAATAATGGCCTAGATCGTTGCTGAAAGGTGTTCATGGAATGGATGGATTCTCTGATTGTTTAAAGAAATCATGGAATGGTACTTTTCTCATTGTTTCATTAAGCCTGTGATATGAAATGAAACGCTTCTGAGCTGTCCCGGTACTGTTCATTCCTACTGACCTGCATCTATCTCATCACTGCATGTTTTATGTTTTCAAACATGCCATAAAGAAAAGAGTGCTTGAAATGCATGATTTATTAGTTTCTCTCTCCACTCTGCATTAAAGTGCTAATGATTTATCAGTTCTATTTTGTTATTGATTCATTCATCTTTGAATAACAAATAGCATTTAGTGATTCTGTTGAACACAAACCTGTGCATGGATTTATGGATTTCAAGTGAAATTGCTATAATTTTAGTTCTTTGGTTTGAAAACTCAACTGAATGCTGTTATATCAAATAGCTACTCTCAAGCAATGTGCTATAATGGAAGATTATGTATAAAGTGTATTCTTTTAGTGTTCCAGGAACATTGGATGGTAAATATCAATCAACAATAAGTTTAATTGCTTCAAAAATGAAAGCTTTTGAATAAAATTAAGACATACTTTAGCATTCCCAGGAACATTATGATTACAATTGCACATTTAGTACAGCAATCACTTGCCCTAGTATAATAAAAAAAAAAGTTGTTTGGCAGAACAGTAATCTAGACCAAAAGAAATCTCAGAACAGTAACAAATGCATTACTGACACAATGTTACATAACACACACATCGATTTTGTGTATCTATGGTTACAGGTAATAAATATTTTCACATGAATTGACAAAATTTTCTACAATGGGCAGGCAGGCTTTATGTCAAAAACATATTTTGAAGCCACAAATTATTTTATGTTCGCTACAACATACAATTATTTCTTGGCTACCTTTTATAGTTTGAAGGCAGCAACAGTTTGTGAATCATTCTTAACAATCTGTGCAGTGCAAAGCTGTTGGATAGACAGTGGGATGAGACAAATTAAACAACCTGCCTGTAAGATTGCAATAATTGAAATAATGGGATGTAGCTTCTCTTCAGTGTAGCTAGATAACCATAATTAGTGCGAATAGTAGTTATATTTTCAGTCAGTTGGATTCATCGGTACCAATAATAAACTTTCAAATATGAATCAAATTTGACTTTTCCCAATTCATTTTCTAAAGATACTAATGTGCTTGCCCTTCAAGTGCACTACTCCTGTGGTTTGGAAAGTAGATTTTAAAAACCTACTTTGATGGTTTTGAAATCAGAAAAGACATTCTCCCCATTTTTATGACAGCTTCATGTGAAGGCTATATATTTTAAGGAAAATTCTAAACTGAAAGCTCTATAGTATATTAAAATGTGTTGAGTTATAAAGGTTAGATTTATATGAGGAGAACTTTTCTTCTATGTGTGTGTGAGAGTTTGAGTTGTTGAGTCAACCTCTTTTAAATATAGTAGACATAGTGGTATAAAGTTCTAAGAGGATGAAGCTCTTAAGTGAAAATTAACACTGGACTTGTAGCAGTCAGAGAAAAAGGGGAAAAGAAATAGGCATTCTGCTAAATGTTGCCATTCACTTTATTGGTAAAGAGAGAGATTCCAGAATAAACCTAGATATCCACACTTCTAAGAAATAGGAATGGAGGTTACCTATGTAGAAGCAGAAATTTTAAAAGACATAAATGTATTTTTCCACTTCCGTGTGTATACCATGTGTGTTTGATTCAAAATGCTGATCCATTTATTGTGGTGGAAGGCGGTTATCTTGTAGGAAGTGAAAAAAATAACATTTTAACAGTTTTTATTTTTAAATAGGCTCATATGATCATGATCAGAATAAAGCAAAAGCTTCAGATGTTTAGTGTAGATAGTCTACTGCAGGCAGAAATTTAAATCTAGTGAGGACTAATGAATCACATACATTTTTCCACATTTTGGTCTGTTTTCCCTTTTTAGGGGGATGGGAAGCAATTGCTATTTTCAAGGAAGAATCTGTTTTGAATCTCAGACTGTGTCTACTTGAATAAGGCCAGACTTTTAGATGGTTCCATTTCTCTTTGGGTTAGTGTTAGTTTGTTGTTCATTGGTTATAAAAAGGAAAACAGACTTTTTATGGCACATATAACCCCCAAAGAATTATTCAATACAGAACTTATAATCTCCATTAAAGATTAAACCCTTGTAACATACATTGAGGTTGTAAACTTTAAGAAAATAAAACCCTATAAAAGATCTTTCATTTTATGAAAGACAGAATTCACCCTTAAAACTCCTGAATAAATTGTACTGTATTTAAATAAAGTTTGAATAAACTCACATTTGGAGGATTCTGTACATCCTTGTTGTGTTGAAAAACATGGAATTCATTTAATTAGAGTATCTTAATTATTTTCTCAGAAAGTGATATAAACAATATCCTGCTTTTTGAAATAAAAACGTTAACCACTCAGTTAAGTGTCATTTCTTACTGCCATTTTGGCCACGTTTTGTCTCTAAATGATCTCTTTCAGCAGTTGGAAAGTCTGTCTACCGCAGTGAATATACTTAGTGGGAGTTTGGGGCCAGACACCCTGCCTCTTTTTAGTGAGTATTTGGAGACTGAATTCTGTGTCGTTAAGAACAAAATTATTCTATTTTGTGGTACCTTGAGTCCCAAGTTACTGCTGTGAATAGTATACCTGCAATTTCATGCATTCCAAGTAAGCCAACAAACGGGATGATGGAACTGTGGGAACTTGAGTTGAATTTTCTGGATGAAATCAATTTCTATTTTGTGTTACAGACTTACACAGATATATCTTGAGCATAGTAGATGAAAGATATTTTGCAAAGGGGCTGGAGCAATTAAAAGAATATTTTAAATAGGGCACAATCTCTTCTCTAAATAAATGTCTTTACATATTTTAGAAGAGTTAAGTAAATAAATGACCCTACTACATGGTTGGATAGGGTAAGAACCAAGGTAAGTAAAATGTGATACATATTCAAAAGAGGAAAAGATATTTTGGTGAAGAAATTTGAAAAGGCCTCTAGAGAAAGTAAATCTACAAAAGGCATTTAAAAAAGCTAGAACAATGCATTGAGGAACAAAGTCAAATTTTAAGAAAGTCGGAATAAGAAAAGGTAAGTAGGAGCACAGGCAGAGAAATCAAGTCCTAAATGCTTTGGTGCCTTATCACATAAAACTGTTAAGAATACTATATATGAAGCAGTTGGGTAATACTTCTACTTAAAATTATTAGGGAAAGAAGGAGCAAGAAAAGAAGGGACATGAAGAAAGAGGTGGGGAAGCAAGTAAGTAAGCGAAGGAAGGAGAGAGAATAAAGGCAAATGCTAACATTAGACTAAAATGGCTGTGAGAATTAACTTCACAGTCTAGAAGAGAGAAAATGAAAAAATAAACAATTCCCGATATTACGACTTACAAAACCTCAAAACAGTATCTCACCATTCTATATTTCCAGGGATTTTTGATCAGATAATATTTTTAAAATGTTAGTAACTTTATAAACTCTCCAAAGCTTATGAAAATTCAATGAAGAATACCAGTTGTAAAATGTGTTGATTCAAAATGTAAAAAAAATTAAATATTAAAATACATATAAGATTATGTGTTAAAAATTCATAATAGAATATTAAGTCTTTCTGACAACTGACAACTGGTGGCAGAGTCATTAACAGATCCAAAAAGCTCTCTCTCTTTCACTCCATTTTTTTTATCCAAACACTGATTCCCTGAAATCAGTTGATCTCACCAGAAACATCTCTAATGAAAATTGTGTTAATAATAATACCTCTTAAATTATTAAGGACTTTATAGCATATCGTTGAAAAATTAGGAAGTGTATTTGAGCTGAAAGATTACCCAGTGTGTATATCTTTACAATATATTTCCTACTGTAGCCACATTTTTAAGATCCTGTGCCTTCAGTTTGTATCCAGAAATAAGAAAGGATATCTCTACCTTTTTTGATGCTCAAATATTTGAAAGGGATAGAAAAATTAAACAATTTATAGCCTCACAAAATGTTTTTTCAACATTATGTTAAAAGGTTGAAGACCACCCCATTGTGCGTCTCCCAATGCCTTTCCAGCTTCCCACCTTTCCAGCTGAAGGGCAGTGTATTGAGATGTTTAAGCCTGAGGGCTCTGGAGCCAGACCTGAGTGCAACTCTTGGATCTGCTACTTACCTGCTGTGTGATCTCAGTCAATTTATTCAAGGTCTCTGAGCCTTAGTTTTCTCCATTGTAAAATTGAAATATGTGTTAAAAATTAAATAAATATATTAAATTGTTTAGAGCAATGCCTGACACACAAAGGGTAAGAAAAATCCATGGTGCAGAAGACCTTATTCTGTTCTGCAAAAACAGCTGAGAAATGGTTGGTTATTTTAGCTATTAGAAAAATATTTGTCAACTTCAGGTTCAAAATAACTCATCATTGTATGTTCAGGTTATTTATATGGGTTTACATATCTAATCTAATTCCCTCACAAAATTATCTGGACATGTGCAGATGCACCAGAATAACCTCTTACAAACTGTAATTCCAAGCAAATGTCATTAGACCACCAAGAGAAGTCTATAATTTGACAACTTCATATCATTTTGAGGACTAAAGTAATACAGTGTCATAATGAGACATATCACCAGAAGCCATGGCCACTGTCCAAAGGCATGCCTTTCTTGAAGTCTCCATTAACTTCTTGTTTACATTGTTCTCTGTGCTTCTCCCTCCACTCCACACATCACACCTCAAACCCAAATTAATTACATCCAAATTTCATTGTCAACACCCAAACTCTGCCCTGAGTATTCATCTTACCTCTTACATCCCTTAGGCCCACTTCTCTTTGGAAAACACCAAGACCTATAATAGTTGATTGGTGCCCATGCCTGTCAAATCCTAAAAGCCCCACATCATAGGCACTGCTTTTACCAGCCCTTTCTCACCCAGCCCCAGAGACTCGGAGAGCTCCCTTTGTTGCTGCTATCCACGCACCCAGGCTTGGCAGGCCCTGCAAAAGAACCACCAAGCTTAGAGCTAGTGTCCACAGCCTGTTACATCTCCTGCGGGCTCTCACGCTGGTACCTATCCTCCCTGCCCTGTCAGATACTAGCAGAGGAGTAAGCACAGCTCACTCTGCCAGCCTGCACATTCCCAGAGCTGCCTTCTCAAGTGCCATGATGGAAACTACAAAAGCAACAGACTTTGCAGGGGAGAGGCTGGAAAGGTAGGGGTGTGGGCAGTAGGGGGAGGCCACTGTGACATAAGCAGGGCCCATGAGCTACATGAAGGAGGCAGCAGCACATAGAGGTGGTCAGTGGAGCAGTGTGAAGTTCAGGATGACCTCTCTCATGCACCCTGCATTGCACTTTCCCTATGAGTTAGATCTCCATTTAAGTGTACAAATTTGTTAAAATCCACCAAAACTTTACCCATTACAGGCATTAACAATGTTAATTTTATTAGTAAAAGTAGAAGTTGACACTTACATAGTGCTTGCTCTGTTCTAGGCATGATTCTACACATAAATTAATTCATGTGACTTCTATAATTATCAGCACCATTCCCACTGCACACATTAGAAAGCTGGGGACCATAGAGATTATTTGAAATTTTTGTGTCACAATCAAGAATGGAACCCAGAAATGCAACAACACACAACAGCTCCTCTTCTCATAGTCACCATGCTACCCTGTCTTTCACCTGGCCTGCAGGATTAGGTTCAATTTAGTTCAATATAAGATGATGATAAACTATATTCATGACTTAATTTGTGATAGAGATATTAAATAATAAGATTCTCATCTCGTAACATGAACAGAAAAATTAATATAATTGTTACTATTATGGCAGTTGCCATGAGAATATTCAAAAATATAAACAATATCGTTGATGTTAACAGAACATTATTGAAACTCCAAGTTACCTAATGACTATAAATTTAATAGGGAAGCTGTTGGAAGAGTTTGCTGTTGTTATTTATGTTGAAACACAGCTCAGAGACAAGTAGTATTCATCTACCAACAATCACATCAAATGAAAGATCATATCAGCAACTTCTAAAACTTAAGTGATTTGAAAATCATTAGAATTATTTGATGGATTACTTGCAGTAAAATATGTATCATTTGAAGGATAGATAGTTGGAAGGATAGATAGAAAGATGATAGGTAGATATTTTCTTTAGAGAATTAAAGGGAATTTTATTTTATTTTATTTATTTTTTTGACACAGAGTCTCACTCTGTTGCCCCAACTAGAGTGCCGTGGCGTCAGCCCAGCTCACAGCAACCTCAAACTCCTGGGCTCAAGCGATCCTCCTGCCTCAGCCTCCTGAGTAGCTGGGACTACAGGCATGCACCACCATGCCCGGCTAATTTTTTCTATATATTTTTAGTTG